>JAJGOT010000173.1:62500-297500 GCA_022457155.1 Cladopsammia gracilis | reverse complement strand
GTGTCATTTTGCACGGTCACACGACTGGTCAAACTTCTTTGTTCAACCGAACACACGCCATTGTTTTTACCGTGCAATATGAGACAAAAGAAAATTTTAATGAGGCGTGCATCGTCGCACGGTGCTACCGTGTTAAAGAAATTTTCTTTTGCTTAGCGTGTTATAATAGCGTGCCCGTGCCATCACCTTTTTGCTGGTTTTCCAGTGGAGGGTCACATATGTTTCAACTTTTTATTGTTTTCTAAAAAAAACGGCAACTCTGAAAAGAATTACATAGCCTTGACGCTTCGGGCTAATCATGGAGAACGTTACATTTCTACAGACATGCTACCTTCTGTGCACCATCATAACAAATTTACCGGTTCCACTACCCAATGAATCCATAGCCCCTGAGTACGAGGACGAGTTGCTTGGCCTATTCCTTTGCTGCTGCATATTTTTACAGTTTTTAGTTAATTTACCAACTTTGACAATATTGGGAAATATCAACCTTCCACTACCACAAGTTCTGTTTCCAGTTTGGCTTCTCAAGAGTCAATTTTATATTTACGTTGACAAGAATATTAATTGCCTGAGTTTGTCACGGCGCGCGCAAAAGACGCCTGTTTTAATTCAAAGCAAGTCTATTTGCATTTTCTTAAAGTGAGAAACTAATTTGCATAAGGTTCTGCGCTTTTATGAGAAACCTCTAATAGAGTGAATTCGTATAACCCGTGCTTTATATGCTAATGAGTCGTGTTATATTCTAATGAGCTATGTACAATAAAACAATAGGCGTGTGGTCGAAAACCCCAAACAATGCTTCTATAAGATTTTAATTAATTTTATAACAAATAAAAAGTCAGCCGTCTCAATTCCCTTTGTTTTATTGTACACAGCTCATTACAATATAACGCGGCTCATTAGCATATAAAACACGGGTTTTACGAATTCACTCTATTAACATGCTTCGTTATATTCCTATAATAAGGTAGTTGTCAGATTTCTGTTTCGTTTCGCCTTTGCTTTTGTACTGGTACATTTTGTAAGTTAGTTATTTCTTTATTATTTCAGTTTCAACCCCACCTTATCTCATCTCATCGTACTCATATTATTCATCCTAATCGACTGATTATTCAATTGTCAACTCCAGTTCGGAAGATTAAAATGAGCGTTAAATTGTTGCTGTAAAGGACATTTGTCTAGAAGTTCGCCTCCGGCGGTTACACATACAATCATGTGCTTACCTATAGTTGCTACACAGCTGGTAATTGTAACAGAAGCTGCTTTTTTCCTAATAAAAGACAAAATGTTTTTACCCAAATTGTAAACAGAAATTCTCCTTACCCAATCATTTGAATTTTATTTCTTAATGAACTATTTTACAAGGAATGCCGTAAACTCAAGATATGCAATGCATATTTCGATCACTGGTCATTCACAAATAATGCTAACATCATGTAAATGTTGTATATTTTGTGAAATAATTTCCACCTGTGTGATCTGTAGTTTTGAATATACTTGAAAGAGAAATTACATGTTGACACCTCCGTTAGACATGTCTCTGGATCCGCGATTCTCCCGTCAAACTTTGTCAAACCAGTCGCAATGCACCTCTGTGTGAAAACGAAGCCTGCCAAGTCTGCACCTTCACGAGGCTCGTTCAGGACTCTGTCATCAGCCGAGCATCGATACCAGCCGCTCTGTCTGGTTGGCCATACAGGCCGAATGTGCTGATCCACGTCGCAATCTACTAGCCCTATACATCCAGCTTAGCCACCCATCCAGCCATCAATGCTGTCCTCGACACAGATGTTATCAAGCGTTCGTAACAGCTTGTGCTAGTAGAACGGGAGTGCGTGACTTTCTTCACCGCGACGCGTCCCGCACGTTATGATGACTTTGTTACGAACTTTAGCTTAGTGCCGAACAGTGATCGATTAGACTCAATTTATTTTTTATCCCTGTTTATCTCTGGATGTGTGCTCGAAAGGTTGCATTCTGGAGACCAGTTTCTACATATTTTTGCACGTTAGTGTAAAAAGAACTTTGTGGACAAAATAGATTTTCCTAACTTATTTTAAACCTTTAATCAAATGTCTACCATATTTTCCAGCCGAGCTACCAGTAACGTTCATCGACGGAACTGTTGCAAAAGCAGCAAAGCTGGAGTGGGAAACACAGACTGGAGCCGATCACTATGTGGTAAACATACATGTAACTGGAATTAATATACTTGATGGATTTTATCATAGGCAGCCAAAAATCTCTGGATTTTCATTATCACACATTGGTGATACAGAAAAATGATGAGAAGCCTGATGAAATTGACATGTGTGCAGGAATGTCTGCTGTGAATGTAAACGGAGTCGCAGCAAAACACCAACATGCCAAAAACTTGGTAAAAAGTGTCTAAAATCCAACTTAGACAGAACTGCTGAAGAAAGCAAAGACTGAGTAATTTCAATGATTATAGCATAAAGCTAACAGTCTTAGTAAAAAAAATAATTCTTTCTACTTCTCGTGTATATTGTTTTGTCTAAAAAAAGTGAGAAAGTAAACAATGTTGGTGAGAACTGTCTGCGTTTCTCAACACTAATCGCTGACCAGCGCTACTTCATTTGGCCGACTAGTTCTAAGTTTTAAAAGTAACTACTTAGAAACACCAATGTAATTACAAGAACACGTTTCAATGCAATGTTTAATGCAATAGCACGTTGAAATAAATACTCCATTCCCAAATTACGTCATAACATGTCGCGAAAGTTGGTATCCGAACAGTATTGTAGCCCCTCCACAACCCTTCAGGCCCTCTCCCGGACAATACTCTCCTCAGATAGAAAACCAAACTGCAATTGACTGATACGAATTACATAAACTAAGCTAACATGGGCATATTCTCCATGTTTGTAGCTGCAAGAACAATGCAATGTTATTTTGGCATTGTTTTAAATTCATAATTTTTAATCTCTAGCTACCTCTTCTCTTTTGCACTGCAGTCATCAAAGAACCGTAACAAGGAATCGCATGGTTGAATGACAACTGGTAAGCAGTAATAAGTAAAACGCTATCACTATAATAATGATAATAATATTATCACTATCACTATCGTTGGTTTGTGTTTGGGATTGAATGCAAAATTATAGTACCCCGAGACTCCAGCCAAAGCCCCACGGAAACAGGACAACACATAACCAAAGCCTAACAGGACCGTAAATTGCATGATTGTAAAAATACAGAACCACGGTACAATGGAGATGAGACCCAGAGCCCGAGAGGACAATAAAACTGGAACAGGGAAATATAAATTGCATGGAAAATAAAGGAGAAAGAATGGAATGTAAGCGCAACTACAGGCCTCCAAGTGAAGGAGAAATGTAGAAACGCAAGAAGATGAATTGAAGAAGGAGTTTAAAAAACCGCCATAAGAATATTGATTAAAAACAAACAAAACAAAAAACAAACCAAACCAAAACGAAAACAAATTAAAATTCTTGATCACTGATAATTTGCAATTCATATACATGCACTTTAGTGACTTCACTAAAAGCTTATTAACAAACAACATTGATTGATAATATGAAAATAAATTTGTCTGCTGAGAAGGTCTGTCATTCTCGTCAGGGGCACAGTGAACAGACCCGGTAGAGAGATTATTTTTTGCAAAACATTCCTAATCGAAATAATAAATATGCGCACTTAGGCCCGGTTCAAACGTCGAACTTTACAAGTGCCGAACCTAACAATTAGGTTCGGCACATGTAAAGTTCGACGTATGAATCAATTAGGAACGGCACTTTTGTATTTGGGTCGACTCTGCCGTTCTATTCGACTGAGCTTGTCGAATAGAACGGCAAAAGATCGACTTCGATTCATACGTCGAACTTCACATGTGCCGAACCTAATGCATAATTTATGTTAACGTATTTTTCAATATAACCGCGCTTCTGATTGGCTATTTAGTGGGTTTTCGCGCCTTTGCAGACAGAACTCACAGAAGCGTAACGACGGTTACCAGCATTCACGTTGTAGATATTTAGACTGAAACTGGACAGCTTAAATCGGTCTTCTAAAAAGTTGCTTTTCTTTATACCCATAAAGAAATCGTAATGTATTTTAAAATTTATGGCGTTACTTTATTTTGTCCAAATATCACGACACGATCTACTCAGCTGTCTCCTTGCCATCACAGAACACAAAGCACACTAAAATCAAAACAAGAATTTCCAGGCTTGGTGAATTTTACTTTTTTTCGGTTTATTTCCCTATTTTAAGCGGTAAGGATGATATTTCTTTTCGCCACGAATTAGGTTCGGCACATGTAAAGTTCGACCGTTTGAATCAACAGTCGAACTTAATAGTTTGGGTCGACCTAAATAGGTATTAGGTTCGGCACATGTAAAGTTCGACGTTTGAACCGGGCCTTATTTTCAAGATTTGCTTGATCTTAGTACGGACATTTTGTTTTATCAAGTGAGTTGACAATATAAATTGGCCACCGTTAAAAGGATTGATAGATGAAATTTCGAGCGCTAAACCTTTTTTAGATCAAATCGCTCGAAACGTCAGCTTTCAATCTCTTTATGGTGTCCAATTTACTTTATCAACTTGGTTGATAAAACCAAATTTTCGACGTAGCACTATTTTCCATCAGCTCAAAAGCAGTCGACCGCGTGATTGTAGCTTTAGATGGATCTGCCACCACCACCCTAAAGTGTGAGGCTCAAGACTGCACAAGCTAACTTTTTATAGTAGGTAGGATTCTGACCGAAAACTACAGTATGTAGATACAGCTTTCATCCATGATATGCATATATGCCTAACATATGTAACGTTTGCTTTTTTTCTAGGAAGGAGAGA
This sequence comes from Cladopsammia gracilis, assembly GCA_022457155.1. Taxonomy (NCBI): domain Eukaryota; kingdom Metazoa; phylum Cnidaria; class Anthozoa; order Scleractinia; family Dendrophylliidae; genus Cladopsammia; species Cladopsammia gracilis. The sequence continues at coordinate 292,661 of JAJGOT010000173.1, read as the reverse complement.
TGGCGTACCATTGCTTTATAAAACATTGCCATATTTCTTAGATTAATGCATTTAATTTGAATTGGTTTTATAATCCTAAAGCTTAATTTAAAATATATATTCAGATGAAACCAATCATAACTTAAGGGATATACTGCAAAAAATTACCACGGCAAGAACTTTAATAAATTTAATCAGTTGCTTAAAAACAATGTTTGACGACACGTTACTTCGCTTGATTTTTCCCAAGCCCTAAAAGATAATAGTAAGCAGGTTTGCAAGAATATGCATACAACCCTTCGGTAACCAGTTGCCTACAAAAGTTGGCCGTTGTTTTTTTATTACAGTATTACCTAGTACAACAAGTCGTGTGAATTCCTTGATATCATGTGGCAAAAAGGCTTTTTTTTTTCCTTTCTAGTAAATAAAGTTTCTAGTTGTTTGTTTGATTGTTTCGTTTCTATCATATCGTATTTTTCTATATTATAGCGCCCGGGTGAACGCCCGGGTGAGCGCCCAGGTGAGCGCCCACCCTCGACAAAACTACTTTCCTTCCAATAATCCAATAATTAGCATACGTTAATTGCATTTTAAGAACTCAATTCATGCAATTTTCAAGAATTAAAACGGATTAAAGTGAGATTGATAAAGAAAGTTTTAACGTTAGTTGAAACAGAAAATATATATTTGAGCACTCTAAGCGCTTGATCAAGAAAATATGGTATAAAGAGAAAGTAGCAGCCATGTTCCGTGTTTTCTGCACTGTATTAAGACAATCATTCATATAATAAGTTTCAGAGAGAATAATAATGTGCAAGCAATTAATTTAGACTACCAAATTCACTTAACATATATATATATATATATATATATATATATATATATAAAGTGTAGAACTGGATATTCGTAAAAAAAAGTGCTCAATACATTAATGTAGAGCGAAGTATATGTTTATGGAGGAAAGAAACAAATAAACTACGCTTTCATCCCGACAAGCCTGTTTCGTGGTTGCCCACTCATCAGGGGATTGAATCCCCTGATGAGCTCTTATAGCGGAGCACTTGCCAGGCCGAAGGCCTGGCTGCGCAGCCCCATACTCATAGAACCAGAACCTATGCCCTTCATTTTTCATGGTCATGGCTAGCGGAATGTTTCGCGGGCGCGCGTGTGCCCTCCGTCCGCGGGCGTGTGTGTGCCCTCCGTCCGCTGTCGCACAGGACCGGACTGCGCAGGACTAGCTCGCGGGCGCGTATGACGTCGCAAAACATGCGCATACGACGTCATGTTGAAACCAAAGCGAGGCTTTGTTTTTCGCGCGGTTACACGGCCGAATGTCACGTCAGCTAGAAAAGCACTTTGATGTTTTGCTGTGAATTTACTAAGCGGAGAAAACCGTTTAAATTAAAGGCGTTATTTCCCTGAATATTTCGCAGTTTGCTACTCAAGACAAGGAAGCTAATTAAGGGATACTTAGAAGCCACTTTAGTGGAAAAAGACGAGCTTTCATGGATAAAATCTTGCTTCGAGGAACTTCGTGTATTACGTTTTTATCAAATGCGGGAGACTGGTTTGTTTTCTACGGATTTCAGAACCAGAAGCGGAGATTTGAATTTCCAAGCAAGCGAGGGACATAAAGGTAAAACAAATTACAGTTTTCGATGAGAATTTATGTTGATATCAATCTGTGAGTGTCTTTTTATTGGTGTTATTGTTAGTTTTGGAGAATTGATTTTAAAACGTGCTTAAATTCAGTTGTATCGATCTCTTGAATTTTATCGAAGAAAGCTTGAACTCTATGAGCTTTAATTAAATGGTACGCGTTTTGCTTTTAAACGTAAACTAATGGAGATTTGAATAAATTTTTTCGAAAGAAGATTGTGTTGTCCATTTTTATGTGTTTGTTCATTCATTAGATAGTTTGAAAAGCGATTTTATGTAAACAAAACAAGACTGATTTTATAGTACAGTTCTATCTTCACTCGCATCGCCTTATGCAAATATGTTTGTGTATTTTTGCAATTTTTGATTTTCAAATCAGTTTCTCGGGCAATTTTTGACAAACAAAAACTGTATTTTATTCGGAAACTAGTGGTACTAGTTATTCTAGACAGAGAAAAGTTGTTTTTGTGAACTTTTGTACGGTCTATAAAAATGTACTGTGCAGACGGTCGCGTAATAAGCTTACTGTTTTTGAGAATTGCTAAAATTGAAAATAGCCCGTTCGTCAATCTTAATTCTTGTGCTTCCAACCTTTCACCTTAGTTAAGTTTCACCTTAGTTAAGTTTGTTCAAAGTGCGACGCTGTTAGGCTCGGGCTATCTATATATATTATGTTTATCCCCTGATGAGCTCTTATATGTTTTTGAAAATAAAGTGTTAGTTTCTACGTCGTCACTCGGTCCTCGACAAAATCCCTGACTGCATGGATAACTGGACAGTTACTCAGCTGTCAAATCCTGTACGTTAGCACACAGACTGTGATCATACTGGTTCAAGTTAACGTACGTCTGCAAAAGACAAAACAAAAACAGTAGCATATATGTGAGCTAGGATTTTGCTTTTCAGCTTTCACATTCGCTTCAAAGAGATGGATTTTAACGTCCAAGAGCCATCATTGTGAAATAAAAAGAGCTAGCTATGGCAATGATATGCAACTCGAATGCCTTGATTAAGTTAAAAAAATTAGTATCGCTACTTTACAAGAGCACATCAAAGATTTTTGGTTTCCAAAAAAGTCTTATTTGTGAACCTCTCACCTTGTGATTCCTTTCCATTTCCTTCATTGTCTTCCTCAGTTTGTCAAAAGTAGGTCGATCAAGAGGGTTTTCTTCCCAACATCTCAGCATAATTTGATAGCTAATCAATAAAAAGAAAACACGTGATTATTTGAGTAACAAAACAGCTCCTGCATTGTTATGATTCAATTTTGCACTTGACAGAACAAGACAATCACGCAAACTGGATTTAGATAAAATTTGTCGGAACATTTCGGAACGTGGTTTATTTAGCATTGGTTAAACAAACTTTAAAAAAAAACAGCAATGCACTCACAGTTTGTCCTCGGCGTGTCTTGGTTTTGGCATTCTGTATCCCTCTTGAAGTTTTCTGGCAATTTCGCGAGGATTTATCTCTGGATATGGAGATCCACCTGAATGAGATTAAGTAACACCTTTTAATGTACACAGTATCTTTCGCTGGCACTTTCTAAAACTAATATTCACAATTATGCGACTGAAGAGGCACACTACACTAGACATGCGTCTGAAAAACCTGAAAAACCTGAAAAATATTCCGTGCCCGAAAAGCTATATTATGTGTAGAATGTTTAACTTCCTTTGATCTTGAAAGCTAAGCTAGCAATAATTCCAAAGATTTGCGATCTAAAAACTTTATCGCCACTTAACAGAAACCAAATCAAGTTTTAAAAGAAGCTCTTGGTCCCGAAAAGTCTTTGCCAGTTTCGATAAACGCGCGGCAGGCCCGCGGTATGGCCAATATGGCCATGGCTAGTATGGAATGGCTCTTTGGTATGGACAGAATGATCCGAGGGGTCAGACGCATTCTAACAAGGAAGAAACAGCTGTCCACGGCTGCTACTCCTCGAGTACTGTGACTGTGTATATACTAAAGATATTGGTCATACCGCGAAGTCATACAGTGGCACGATTAATGATCCATGCTTATTAAGCACGTAACAAGCACGTAACAGCTGTCACGCGCGGATGATATGGCTATGTGCATGTGCAAGGTGCTGGCCATACCGCGGACTTAGTGTGGTGTGTGTCTTGCAGTCTATAAAATACAACCAACCGGAGTCAACTAACCTACAGTGAGAATCTCGTACAGCAGGACACCAAAGCTCCAACTACGAACAAGAAAGTCACTTATGTCAGTAAACGTAACGTATATTAAAGAAAGAAAAGTCACATTTCATAAATGTCTTTAAACAGGCAACAACTGACACAAGTTTACTAGCTAACATAATAGAAGTAACCACAGCAAAATGTTTTGATTTCACAACAGAAATTTATTATACTTAGCCGGTGATGAAAAGAGATAATAATGACTGTTTAACGCGGTTATCGGCATGTTGATGACTGAACACGGTATAATAAGAAAAAAGCCTGGCCTGAGAACGGTTTTTCATTTCAACGCAGAGAAACATATTCACTGTAACATAAGTAAAACACACCACCCTATTTGGAATGTTTAAGGCAACATTAACGTACTTACACGTCGCTTTGTGTTGTGTACGTTCCATACATTAAAGCCTCATAAGCAGTCCATTTCACCGGCAGACGACCCTTTTAAAGCGAACATGAACAAGGAGTAGCACACGAGTCCAGCATAAAAGCATTTCACAAAAAATGACATTGTCAGTGTCAATTCCACACAAAACTCATAATGTTGTAATTTTCTCCGTCCTCTTTTTCTGACGTACCTTTAATAGTAGTAGTAGTCTAGGGTCATTTTACGCCTTGTCACGGACTAGGTGACTAGGTGACTAGGTGACTAGGTGCTTAGTCAATGACGTCACAAAATGCCTTCCCGCATACTAATTTGGATTTCCTGCATATGTAATAAACTGCCCAGTCAACTACCTATTCCTTTTGTGTTATTCTGAAACAATAGAAACAATAGACCGGCCCAAACTTGCCCGCTCTATTCCAACTCACTTCAAAACAAAAAAAAAAACAACTGACACAGCTATCCTTTACAGAGATAGATCAAAACAACTTATCTTTACCACTAGACCATCAAAGCTGTGCGGGATATTATAACCGAATAAAACTAATTAGAGGTTTCCGAAACATTCAAGTTTAGAAGCAATAAAATTTCACAGGATAAAAAACCGCTTATTCGTATTTATCGCCGTTTTAGCCGCTACATCGCTAGACTCTATATCGATTTTCCGTTTCGCAGCCATCACCCAATTTAAGTTTTATAACTTTACCGGTAGCTTCAATGTTCAAACTTTTAATTATGCGAACTTTCTCTGAACTAAATTTGCATGAAAAATTAGCACCTCGGAAAAATAAACAAAGCAACCAATTACATGCGTTACTAAAACAATAAACCCACACTCTGTTTAAGTAAAAATATATTTAATAATAACAAAACGCAATAAGGTTTCATCAAATCATTATGTCAACAAAAGCTGTTTTATTTAGAACAACTGAAATCCATATTCCACACAAATGAAAAGGAAATCAAGAACAAAATATTAGAATGAAATTACTTTACGGACGCAGCGCGAATTCACTCTAAGGCCGTATTGCAGCCCTAAGCTTTGTTGGCTTTTTTCGGAAGCGAAGGTTTCCTCTGAAAACGATTTTACGTTTGGTTCATCTCCGTGTTGGTAAATCCACATTGTTTTATCGTTTGAATAATGTCTTAATTTAACTGGAGAACTCGGACGGGGATTGTAAGGATTTTGGGAACTGGTATATTTCTATAACGCCGCGTTTTTCATCCAAGAAATTTTTATTCGATGCTGTTTTCGCAAATCCTTGATCATATATATTAAAAGTAACTAGATATCCGTGTTTTCTGTTGTGATCAAATGATAGGGGTACAGGAGGGGTACAGAAAGGCTACAGGAGGGGTACAGAAAGGCTACAGGAGGGGTACAGGAGGGGTACAGGAGAGGTACAGGAGGGGTACGAGTGACGAAAATTGGTTATGTGATCATTGAAATCATAATTTGGAATCTTCATTTTATTATGTAGTACATCTTGTTGTTGTACATCTTGTTGTACATCTTGTTCTACATCCCAAATTATATATGATAAAAGAAAACAAGAGGCTACTATTGTAGCCTACACTCATGCGCTTGCGTAAGCAAGTTTTATGGTTTGTTTTGAACGGGTCACGCACCCCTTCCCCCCTCAACGAATTTTGCGTGACACACTAAAGAACACGCTAAAACACGTTTTTAAGTCGTGAATACGACTTATTGCGATTACTGGAGAAAAGTCACTCGCTCATCGTAAACTTTAGGAACACTGTTTGACATGCGCCGGTTCTCGTCTGATCACCGAAGTTAAGCCCTATCGGGCGAGGTTAGTACTTGGATGGGTGACCGCTTGGGAATACCTCGTGTCGTAGGCTTATCATTTTTCTTTCCTTCACTCCCTTTCATTTTTCATTTTTTTGGTTCCGTCAAGGAGCCACTTGTCCTGAGGAGGGCAAACTGAAGCCAAACGGTCATGAAAACATAGCATACCTTCGACGATATTCCAACGACAACGAATGGGCGACGAAGTTTGTCTGTAATTTTCATTTTCGCTAGTAAACACATTCCTTCGTGTTAGCATGTTTTATAATTATTTCCTCAAAACTAACCAGAACACAGAGAAAAGTGAATCACAAATTGATATCAACATAAATTCTCACCAAAAAATTGTAATTTCTTTTACGGTAAAGTCCCTCATCTGTAAGAAATCTGCTTCTTCGGTTTTGATCGCCCCGCACTGATAGCAGCGTATGAATTTCCTTGAAGCATGATTCAGTTGCTGAAAGCTCTCCTTTTTCTCCACTATAGCGGCTTTGGGTATTCTTTAAAGCTTTCTCTTTCCATTTTGAATATTTTAAATGTGAGTTATTAATGCGATGACACGAAACTACGGTTTTAAATACCAAGCACATGCCGAGCGCGGCAGCCATTTTTGTAGAATATGTTGGTGACCCGAGGACCCGGTCACTAAAATATGCGTGCATAAATTTGCATGCAAAATCGTGACACAAAAAATAAAAATAATAACAAGAAAAACGGAGCCGAAACCTTACCTCATGCCGCTACGCGCATGAGTAATGAGTTTATTGAAATGACAACAAATTGCAAAAAGCAAATCTGCTTTGGGTAAAAAAATTAATTTCGTTCATAATGCAATCATCCAGAAAAAGTTGGGTGAAGAGACAAGTCCAACTGGGTATGAAAAAGTATTTAAACCCATAACATCGAAATTAGATGATGTTATTGCATCGAATGTGAGGCCGCAGGTCTTTCTTCGGAGAAAGAAAGCGGTTAGAGAAAAAATTAAACCAGGCATAGATTATCTTCCAGAAGTCGACCCATTTGAAGAGATGGATGTTGGCGGCCTGTTTGATGCAGATGAGGCGGCTGTTGCTCCACAAGCAGAGAAACAAATCGGACCGCAAATCAGTCAACCTGGCCCATCAACGAGTTCACTTCCGCCATATGATGATGATCAACCACCAGATTATTCACAGTTATATCCTGAATATGCAGATTTATTCCCTGACTATGCTGTGGAAACAGAAGACGAAGGAGACGAAGAAGATGAGGGTGAAAAAAAGAAACGTACCATTGTTGGTAGAGCGAATAACGCACTGTATCAACTAGGTTTAGCAACTTATGATGAAATGGATGAACTATTAGATGATCCAAGTTTATCACTTGCGCAGAAAAAAGAAATTATTGATAAAAACAGAAAACTTGTAGCCCATAGACAAAATCAAATGAAAGGCCGCAAGGCAGGTGTCACAAAAAAGTTCAATCGAGGTGAAATAAATGAAGAGGCAAAGCAAATATTGCATAAAAACATGGATTATCAATTTGAAGTTTTAAATGACTACGTACGTCATTACGCTAAAAAGAGACTAGAATTGACAGGCTCGGGAATCAGCAGAGGTCGAAAAAAGGGTGGATCCATCCGTTTTTTCACCGATCCAAAAGAACTTCTGCAGAAACTTGACGTCATCGTTGGGTCCATCCTTGCTGGGAATACAAACCTGGACATAAGAAATACTGGAGTTGCGATTCTCGACGTTCTTCTGAAAGAAGCATTGATAAATAAAGTCCAGTATGAGAAAATTTATAAAAACTATTTCAAACTATAAAATGCAGACTGAAAATTTGATTGAAAGAGAGATTGTTTTATCTTCATACTCCGTTAAGAACGCCCGCAACAAACCAGAAAATTTCACAACTAAATTCAAAAAAACAAATGTTTTGGACCGAAATGCACAATATGTTGTTGGGCTTAACAGAATTATCAATATGAGTTTTACGTGGTATAACATCAATGCTGGATACAATAATCAGCTGATCAGATACAGCTCTGATAATGGAAATACATTTCAGGATATATCTTTCCCTGCTGGAGTTTGGACCTATGAAGAGATTAATGATTTTCTTCAAAAAGCAACAGTTGTTGAAGAATCTGGGAAAGAAGACGTTTTAGTAGTATATAAGGAGTCAGTCAAACACCATTTTTTCTGAAGGCCCAAAATAAGCCTCCAAACGCCCGAGTTACCGAGGCCCCAGGGTTCATGCATTCACCCTGGGGGCTCGGTAACTCGGGCGTTTGGAGGCTTATTTTGGGCCTTCAGAAAAAATGGTGTTTGAGCTGACTCCTTATATACTACTCCGGGGTCGGGGGCTCTCTTATATTTTTAAGCTGTTACAGACCCTAATAAACCGTTATTTGAACACAGCAAGCTAGACATAACCAATTGGAAAAACCCCTCTCCTGGGTACCTAAGTGACGATGGGGAGAGGAAGAAAGAGCGTTCTGACACAATCAAGTAAACGAACGGCCTTTAATTACTCAAGACACGGAAGTCTTCTTTGCTATGGATGCAGAAAAGGAAAAAAAGGCGAACTCTGTAAATGCGTTGAAGAAACTCGAGGGCAAACATCTCCTCCATCCATTGTACCGAAATATATTCTTGAAGCCGCACAAAGACTTACTCCACAACAACTTGTCGCCGTTATCACCAATTGAAAAACACTTACCCCTTGTATACACGATGCCTATGCTACTTTTTGCTGCTCAACTGAAGGCAAGTAATTCAAAACTCCCCTGCCCCGACTGTCAGCGAATGGTTTGCGTGTCAACGTTTTATAATCATATGAATAAAGGCTGCCCGATCTTTAGAAGAAACTGTCGAGTTCACGAGGTTTTACCACCGCCACCCCCGGTGGTTATTCGAGAAGTTTTTGCAAACTCAAACATCAGCCAGCATGAGCTGAATGCATGGCTTGATGAGCAAGAAAAAAAATCCTCTATAACCTTGAATGATCTTGACCCTTTACACAGGATCCGTAATGCAAGCTTTGTTGCGGATTTCATCGAAGGTAAAACACCGCTCGCAGGGTTTCGAACAGAGTTGCTCGGTTTTTACCAATTGAAAAAACACTTTACTTTTGTATATCAATGATGACGACAACACAAGTGTTCTTGAACTTTCTCAAATCGAGGAACACTGGTCTGAAACAAAAGAGCGCCGACTGGGTGAGTTATCGACAAAATACTCTTGGGGCATCCGAAATTGCAGCCTTGACCGGAGTTTCGCCGTTTGAAACACCACAGAACTTGCTCTTGAAGAAAATACAGCCACCAGACATGCATAGCAATACGGCCTGTACCTGGGGCAATCTGTTCGAGCCGCTTGCTCGAAAATGCTTTGAACAGAAGCACTCTGCTAGAGTTTTTGCCTATTCTATATCCCTTAATCTAGCAACAGATCACTCATTATATCGAAAGGTTATATGCAGTCCTGACGGCTATTATCTAGACAAAGAAAACAATGTAATTCTTTTGGAGTTCAAATGTCCTTTCAAGCGGAAAATAGCTATGACTCGAGTGCCTAGTTATTATACACCCCAGATACAAACGGGTCTTTGTTTTAGCGGATCTATGGTTAATAAAGGCCTTTTTGTTGATTCTTACTTCAGAATGTGTTCTCTAAACCAGATAGAGCCAAGTTCGAATCATAATAATCTTTTAAACGGCGGAAATATTTACCAGACAAAAAAGCAAACAGCGCTCGCTTGGGGCATCTGTTATCTGTTTTCAAAACAAAAGTTAACACGCAAGCAAACTGAATTGATTGACATTGGCGCTCTTAAACAAACTCAGAAATTTGAGCAAATAATGGCCTCAATAGCCGAGAAAGACCTGTGGTGCTCTTACGGTGTGGTCAGAATGTCGTTCAGCGAAGAATACGTAGATGAAGAGTTTTTGCGTTACATCAGAATGAAAAAGGCTCTCCTTGCTTCAGATGAGGGGCCGAAGCCGGTTGCTTTCTTTGCATGGAAATTGTTGAATGTAACAGAGCTTCAAATTGTCAAGCACGAGGGATTTTTGAACAGTATTCAACCGAAGGTTGAACGATTTCACAAGGACTTGGCAAGTCTTCGCAAAAAAATAGCCGAGCACTCTGAAGCTCCTAGACAGACAGCTAAGTTCAGCGTCGCAAGATCAGTTCGTGACGATATTTCTCAAGTTGAGACATTTCTCATGGATAAGTTGGCGGAGCAATCTGTTCAGCATGAATTGCTGCCTGCCAATACGGCTCGTATTTTAGACACAAAGATTGCCTCGGAAGTTGTATGAAAGATAAAAGTTTCTGTTTTCTTGGCCCCTCTGGCAGAATTAGGGTCAAGATTTTAGAAATTGCGAAATTATAATTAGTGTTGTTCGGTAGATGAGGTTTCACGCTTGTGTAAATATAGACAGTTTGTTTAATTTCTTCATCAGTTAATCTCGGAGATTTATTTCTGAATAGCTGATTAAGCCGATATTTGAAATTATAATTTTTTGTTCTCATATCTTTCACTTTCATATTTCCTCCATTGTAAAGGTCTACACGAGAAAAGGCAGCGCCGTCTAGTAGTTCAATTCGGCTGCAGTTATTGCAGACAAGTTCTATGGATTCAGGCATGAGTGTAAAAGATCCCCCACAGCTTGGACACGATTTTATATTTTTGTTTGTTCTGTTTGAAATGAACACAAAACTGTTTTCTCGATACCGCTGGTTTTGTTCTTGTCTAGCGGTTAAAGAAAGAGATTCAAAGATGCTTTGGAGCTTCTCTTGTAGTTGTGCGCGTAAAAACTCGTGTCTATAGTTACTGCCATAGAAGCCTTGCAGCCGGATGAATTTGTGCTTTAGATCCAAGCGCTCTAGTTGAGACTTGTATTTATTATTTTCATCCATACATCTGACGGCAGAGATTTGTTCGTTGAAGCGTTTATAAAGTTCAGCCTCATAGAAGGCTTCAGAACCGTTGAAGAGTTTGTGAAGTTTATTAGCATTCATGTTTATAAGTAGAAATTACAAATATTCAATTAGTCAATAGCCTTGATCTTATTAAATGATAGTACAGACTAAAATACCTGCCTATTTTATTCAAAAAGTAGGAAACGCGTTTCCCAATTTTGACAAACAAATCACGTGTCTAGCTACCATGACGTTATATTTATCTTTGTAAAAGTAGGAAACGCGTTTCCCACTTTTGGCAATCAAATCACGTGTCAAGCCGCCATGACGTCATAACTTAGTAAAAAGGTAGACTAATCGATTCAAAAAAGTAGGAAACGCGTTTCCTATTCTGACAATCTAATCACGTGTTGTGCTATTTTTAAACATTACATCATTGAATATACATGTTTTTCATTTGTAAGTTTAACAAATGTTCTTTCAGAAGGTAGCGTCTTCTTCACAGATTTCCCGAATGATTTTCATATTGGCCATGAAAGTACGAATGGGAACAGCACAATAACCGAGTCTTGGATATACTTCAACAAGCTGATACAATGATATTAAAAAATTAACATAACGAGTAGAAAATCCACACATCTCTCGAACATTCTTGTAAAGTTGTATCAGTTCATGTTCATTTCTCGCAGTTTCATCAACTAACCCTTGGTAAGACAGATCCAAATGCTTAATGTCCATGAACTTGGTTAATATTTCTCTTGAAGTCTTGAAAAGTTTGAAAAAACGTCTTGTAGCATCTGGCTGTTGTCCATACTTGTTTCGAATGACGTTTAAAGCTGAAGCTATAGCTTAATATTGGCTAAAACTCATCACATGATAATTACATCAGCAGAAAAAATAGATTAATCTACCGCTTTCGACCGGCTGAAACCAGTTCTAACGAAAGGAGCTGGCAAGGTTTACGTCATAAAGGAAAAGGGGCTTTCCCTTTATTTTCTGAAAATAAAATACCTTGTATTGTTTTGATTTCATGCATGACGCTCCATTGATTTCATCGGGGTCAAAGTGCGTGACGTGTTTTGTCTCTCAAGATTTGTAGATTAAAACCCGATTTTACTCTTTCAAATCTGACTTGGACACGGCGGCAAGACGATTGAGTTTTTTTTGAAATTCTTCTTTGACTTCTTTGCGAATCTCGCCTCTGAGTTTTTCAAGATCTGGAGTTTGAGTTTGCTTGTTTACTTTGTTGGCGGCCTTTGCTTCACCAGAGCGTATCGCATTTTTCATTTCGTGATATCTTTCAAGCTCACGCAAGATGCTTGCGAACTCTGTATCGCTGAAACGCTTGTCAGTTAGAGCTTTTGAAACCAGCTCAAAGACAGAGTTTCGTTTAGCAAGGGCGAGTGTGTATATTTTTTCGTGTTTAGTAATTTTTCTCTCGAACCGCCTGTTAAGCATAGTGAGGCTGGCCGCTGAAAAACCTGAAATGGCAGCTAAACCCCCAATAACCGGGCTGGCGACGAGCCCAACTCCGCTCAGAGCTGTGGCGATTGTGGCTGAAGACAAGCCTGTAGAAATGAAACCAAAACTTACTGCGGTTCCGTGAACAATAGTGTGTGTTCGCTTGTATTTCTTAGCAACTTGCCTGTAATGATTAGCCTCCGACTCAAGCTCCTTTTGCAAGTCAGAGATTTTTTTGAGTCTGAAGTCTTCACCGTTGGATAAGTCTGGGTAAAGCGATTGAGTTTCGCTGTATTCAGGGGCTGATGGCAACACGTTAGCCGAGCTCATCATCAGGGGTATATATATATATATTTTTTAATTGATCTCAAGTTCAAATTCAAGCGGCATGTTTTTGAAGTCAAAAAGGTCATTGTGTTCATCCCTTACAGACAGTGTTATGCTGTTTACATAATCGCCAGACGAGACGTCACGCAAGATGTTCTGCTGTGTTGATTCATAGAAAACTCTCTCATAGGCCTTTCCACGAAGAGCAAATTTAGCCAAAACTGTAGAAGGCTTACCATTGAGTAGGTTTTGCTCTTTATCGACCAGATCACAGTGGATAAAGTAAGTGCTTGGTGATGTTAATCCTTTGACGAATGTTATAAAGAGCAATTTAGGACTTATACCAAGCAATTTAGACAGATCGCGGTCAAGCTTCACCTCCGCAGAATAAAGTTTGGAAATTGTCATCTGACCAACTGGAGTATTTGTTTCGGTTGTTAATTTAAAGTTACCTTCGAAGGCTTCTTCAAATTCTTTTGCCAATCTATCCATAGTGTAATGCCCTTCAAGTATTCTTCTGGTAGTCTTGTGCTCATTAGGGTTAGTAGTTAATGTAATCTCACCTCTTTGTTTTAGATTAAACCACGAATTATAAATCGTGGTGGATAAGAGCCGGATGTAGCTCAGTTTCTGAAGCGGGTGATCGAAGTAGATGGTGTAAGGGTTCGAAGGCGCGAAGATTGTCAACACAACCATTGTATATATAAATAATATATATTTGAAATATATTTATATAATCATGTTTGGCAGACGCGGTTCAAATCTCTGTCTGAACATTGGCGGTCACGATTACGGACCCCCACCCCCGTTTTTTCCTCGTCCCCAAAATCCCCTCCATCCAGAACAAAGGTATATTAGAAAAAAACAGCAAACACAACCCACAGTAAACCCACAACTGGCTTGGACGAGTTCTCCGGAGGCTGAAAAACTCTCTACAGCTGCCAAGGCTAAGGCTATCTCAGACTTCAAAAGGCGTTTCCCGCATGCTGATATGTCAAGATTTACAACAGAAGTTTCTTTCGACGAAAAGCACAAAGCCTCAGCAGTAGTGCTTTTCCCAGAGGGGCAAGGCTCCTGGGCTATGCCCTCAGACATACCGCACAAGGATTGGACACAAGCCCTGAAAGACGCCCTTGGTTTAGGTATATTGGCGGTTTCCCCTATCAGTTGACGTTAAACCGAAACACACAAAAACTAATCCCTGCTGTTGAATTCTCCACCGCAATCGATAAAGACATGATGATTGGCTATGTCTTGAACGACGAATCGCAAAAGATCTATGTCACGCCAACTGATTATTTCACAACGAAATACAGAAACATTTTCAGAGACACACAGATTACGTTCACAACCGCGAAATATGGGAGGAAGTGGCTCGGTGGTCCGCATATGAGTTTCTGGCCACAACAACTAAACTTTGCTCTGTGGTGTGCAACAACCGGCTGCGGGATCTCGCGTGACCTTCTGTTTGATAAGAACTCTACTCTCTCCCTAACCCCACAGCTACGGTCATTTTACAGGTTTCACGTCTATTTCACAACAAGACGAATACTCTACAAGCTGGGTGGGGAACAGAGCGTGAGTGCTTTGCCAGACGACCCCACATTCAACCAGAAAGACAACAAGTTCAACATCGACGCATACAAGAGGATTTGCCAAGAGTTCGGTGTAGACCCCAGTTCTGACTTTCGTTTCACATACGGCAAAAATCACGGGCTTGGCAATGTGTACATTTGGGTCGCATATGGTGGGCCCAGTTGTCCTGATTACAACTATCCTGATCCCGATCTAGCCCTGTTTGATGACGAGCGCGTCACAGACAGAAAAGACCCAAACTATCGAGCAAACGGCATATACTTCGTTCGTAACGACCAGGGCGCTGTTAGTCAGTTCGAGCACTTTGTGCCGAATTATGCACAAGGGCTAACACAGCCAGGGCTCGCGCGTATGAATCAGTCAATCGAGGCCTTTGTGTACTGCATCCTGGGTGCACAAGAAAACACTCGCAGCAGCATTCTTGGGAATGGAGGCCGAGCATTCGAAACGCAGAGAGTATTCCTCACACTCTTAGAGGACGCCATAAGACTGAACGACATATCTAAGAGCGTACAGCATTATCAGCAGGCCATCCAAGCAACGAAAGTGTGGCTAAACTTTGTAGTTGCCCCTGGGAGCTGCAAGCAGTTGCAAAAAGGTTGAGACACTTTCCAAAAAAATGTTCATTCCGTATAAAAGCGACCGCGTAACACAAATCAAATCAATGCCATGTGCTACTGACCCCCCTCCCCCTTTCAATGTTGATGACTGTCAGTTTGAATGGCATTTTTGATCTGGTACAACATTGATAAGGGGGGAGGGGGTGGGGACTTGCTGAAAACCATGTCGGCCTCGAAATATGCACTTCAGTACACAATGTCTCAACTCTTTTTGCAATTGCTTGTGGCTGATGCCGTCACGCATGGTTATCAACACAGAGAGCGTGGTGGGGTACAATAACAATCTTATGCAGGCAACGCAAGGGATGAAGCTTGGTGTTAACAATGATGTCAATCTTACCACAAAAAAAGCCTCCCTTCGCCCCATGGACGGAGGGCCGACAAAGATTAATCCACCAAACAGCCACCCATCGAACCCGATTCACAAACAGGCGACACAGGCACAGGGCATAGCTCCAAAAGACCCAAAACCAGTCCCCACACCAACACCAACACCAGACCCCACACCAGAACCAACGCAAGAGACTAAGATCGAGCCGCATCACGTAAACAAGGCGCTCATTGGTGTGGGTGCGCTTGCTTTAGCAGGCTTTCTTGCCTGGATGAGATAATTATCTCCTGCGCTTGGTGATCCTTTCAATCATAAAGCCTACAACGGCAAGGATCAGCAGCCAGGCGTGCTCGCCAAGGAAGGATATAACCTGGCCGGCTGTTTTGAAGATAAAGCTCACGATCGAACCGATCAAGCCTGGCAAGATGGAGGCAACCTTATTTCCTAGGGCTTTGAGCCCATTGCCAATAGCCTTGGTGCCGGCCTTTAAGCCATTCATTGCGGCAATCGTCACAGCGCCTATGACTAGACCTGCAGCCAGAACAACTGCTTGAAGGGTCCAGCCATATTTCTTGAAGATATTTTTGACCCGCTCTCGAAGAGGCAAGGCTTCTTCTCTTTCCTGAACCTGTGTTCTTAGTCTTGCCAGTTCTTCTTCTCGCTCAGCAACACGGGCTTCCGCGGCTTCTCTGTCAGAGGGAGAAGTGTTCTCATCCTCTATCACGCGCCTGTCTTCCTCGTTTTGTCGTACAAGATCGGCCTCTTGTTCGTTTAACTCATCCAGCGGCTTGGTGGAGTTCAGTCTTGCTTCGACAGCATTTCTTTCTTTTGTTTTCGCAGAAAGTTGTGTTCTGAGTTTGTCAACCTTTGCCTGCTCTTGGTCACGTTGTTTTTGTATTTTTTGAATGGCGCCTAATTCTTTTTTCTGGTTTTCAAGATCGCCTTGAAGATTTTTCTTTAGTTGTTTTAACCGATCTAGCTCGGTTTGACTCTCAACGTTTGAACCGTGTTCCTGCTCCAGAGCTTCAATCCTCGCTTGAGTTTCTTCGATTCTTCCCCTGAGATTTTGAACCTCACTTGCTGCTTTTTGTTGTTCAACAGCAATTCTTTCCGCCTCCTTCAGTTGTTTTTCTGCCTCCTTCAATCTTTGTCTTTCTTCTCTTATTGATGTTCTGTCTTCAACGATGATCTCTTCAGCGCTTGGCCCAAGAGCCCCTTTGAACCTATCTGTAAAGGATTTAAGAAGGCCAGACCCATCTTGTTTGAAAATGGGGGCCTCGCCACCCTTCGGCCCAAAGGAAACGATTTTGCCTTCGTTTCCTGGTTTTTTACCGAACCCAATAGGCCCTAATCGGCTGAGATCTACACTCGGAAAGCGCCTTTTAAGCCAGTCCATAGCTGCATCGACCCTAGTTGCTTTATCCGTTGCATCTAAGAAGTCAGAAAGCAGAGGAATGGCTTCAGAATCAAAACCACTCTGTTCGCGAGGCAGTGTATGCATTTCAATCTGCTCTTCACCGGGAGGGTATGGGGTGGATGCAGCTCCCGGTTGAAAGGGGGTTGTTGTGTCAACTTCTTCTTCGTCGTCGTCATCATCGTGGTCTATATCCCAGTCAAGCCCGGTGTTTTCGTTCTCGCCAGGTATATCATATCCACCTTCTGCCATGATGTATATAAATATAAATATAAATTTATATATATACTCTGGCTATGGCCGTGCAACCCAACCTCCTCCCAACGAATGCCGAGAAGATTCTTGGTGCTATGAAAGCAGAGCGCACCGTAAAGCGCATCACCTTTGAACGCACTTCAGCCAATCCCGGCGAGACCCTGTACGTTACTGTGCCCAAGCTCAACGAACATGAGGTTATCGTGTCGGGCTCGCTTGCCTTGATCTTTAACATCGACCTTGCCGGCGGTCACGCAAACAACTATCTTGTACAAAATGTCTCCAGAGCACTAGTTGACAGGCTTGTTGTGAAGTTTGCCGCAACCACTGTACAGGACACCGTTGGGTACGATATTTACAAAATCTTTGAGGACCTATTCCTCTCTGTTGATAAGAGAGACAACATGCTCCCCGAGGGCATCCAGAGTGTAGACTTGAGTAAGATTCGCTCTAGTGCCGGCGACAAGAAGACCTCTGGCGTGGATGCGGAAAACAAGCTGGAGACCATTTACAAAAACAAATACCGCATCAACCTTGACCACCAGATTATAACAGACCACGGCGTCATGTACCCACAGGCACTCTACAACGATTTGACATTCGAGATAACGCTCGCCCAGGCTTCTCAAGTTGTCAGGGGTTCGGATACAAGCAAGCTTGTCTACAAGTTGACAAATATCCAGCTTGAGTGCGAGACAATCCGAAGTCAGCAGCTGGCTGACGCTGCAACAAGTGTATACTCTAGCGGAAAGGAGTTTGCCTACGACCATATCATGCGAGAGGAAGTGGTTCCCTTCTCGAAGGGTTCAGACGCACGGCTGAATCTCAGGGTGAACCCACAGCGCAGGTCACTGAAAGCCATCCTTCTGCTATTCATCGAACCCTACACGGCAGGAGCTAGGGACTCAGAAAAATACTTCAACCCAGACATCACCAAAGTTAATGTCACCATAAGCGGCTCCCCCAACAGGATTTACAACGAAGGCATCAACGGGACCGACATGTGGAGGGAAGTCAGTCGCCTCTTCAAAAAGAGGGGTGATGGCAGGCCCAACATGAATCTAACAAAATATCTCACTGGCAACAAGTTCGGCCTCCTTATCGACCTTAGATCAATGGCTGATACAACCCTACATGGCAACGGCCAACGCCTCATCAACACAAATGACGGCGTACATCTTGAGCTCGAAAGGACAACCTCCGGCTCGGGAAATGTGCACTGCCACATCTACACCATCAGCGACTCACAGATGAACATCATAGACAGACAGCTGCAGGCGGTTCAGTACTAAACACATATATATATATGTATATAGATGGACCCACGAAAGCTGCCATTCAATGCACTAATTATCGGGCCAACTAACTCTGGCAAAACACAATATCTTCTGAATCAGCTGCGTGGCCCCTTCAGGGGCAAGTTTGACTATATTGTTCTCTTCTGTCCAACATTTGTCCACAACAAGACCTACGACGGTTTCGTGGACAAGGAGCCACGCATTTTCGTGATAGACTGTCAGCAGCATGAGATTGAAACATGGTTAACTTTAGCCAGTTATTTCTTCGACGGGACAAACACGCTCTTTGTGCTCGATGACTGTGCTGCTTCGAAGGATGTGAAAGGTCGCACGAGTCAACTTGTGAAACTAGGGTTCAGTGCTCGCCACAGCGGCTTGTCAGTGTGGGTGCTAACCCAACAGTTAACCAGCATTGCGAAACCCTTTAGGGAAAACGTTGCAGCGATTGTGCTTTTTTACACCCCATCAAGCAAAACAACGAAGGCCATCTTTGATGACTATGCCGGTGAGGTTGAACAACAAGAGTACAAAGAGTTGATTGCAAAATTAAAGGGGCACAAGTTTTCTCACCTAGTCTTCTCTCTGCGGCACCCATATGGGATAGAATTGAAAATGTGAAAACATATATATACGCTGAACCATGAACACCTCAACCAGTATCCACAAGCTCACGATCTTTTCACAACTTCTAGGTGAATTGCAGAGTCATGCGGAGGAGATGCAAATACAGATAATCAAAACCGCTGACGCAGACGATCTGCGTCTCATGCTTCTTAGCCGCTATCCTTTGAAACTCACTGTGTGCCCAGCCACCATGACGGGGCTTATACGTGAGGTTGAAAGTCTTTTGCCTGACATCAAGAGAATAATTGAAAAATAAATACATAATATATACGCAATGGCAACAAACCTCCAAGAAGACATGGCCATTGAGAATGTCATGCAGCTGCTAGAGGCAACCCCTGATAGCTCCTTGCCATCAGCGATTCCTGAAGTCTTAACAGGTCCAGACACTCCAGCTCAACGCGAGAAACTGGCAGTCCTTGTTTCAACCGGCAAATCAAAAGAGGCCATCGGTGCCCAGCTCACACACGAGCAGGTGAAGCGCCTGACGGATAAAGAGGTTGAAAAGTACTACAAAAGGTATGAAGCCTATGTCGGCAACAAGATGACCGAGTCTATGATTGACATCGTTATAATGTTCGCAACCAAAGGCGCCGGCATGGTTGTTAAGATTGACGATGTGGAGGCCCTGCAGAAAGAACTCAAAAATGACTTCATGATTAACCATGAACTTTCATCTCTTGCTGGAAAAATTGCACTGCGTTGTGGGCGATTCATGGCCTTGGCCAATGCTGTTTTTATCACTACAAAACACATCGACTTCAAAAAGGAGCCAGAAGAGTTGCCCCATCAACCTTCTCCACCTGTACACACAAGCAGAGATGGGGAAGGTTACCCACTCGAGGGTTTTCATGAAGTTGACACATGTTTTGATGAAGTTTTTGACACATAATCTGGCAGGAACCTGGCAGAAACCTGGCAGGAACCTGGCAGAAACCTGGCAGAAACCACGAAGGTTTGAAATAAAAAATATACATATATACACATGATGGCTCAACCACTCGAGACGGTGCCTGAAGAAACAGTCGCGCCAGCAGCACCCACAAACAACACGCACGTTACCTCTGATACCCCAAAGACTGCTCCAGCCAAAAACCCTGGTCGTGTTGCTTCTGGCAAAAGGCTTGCTGAGCGCAACCGCCTGGCAAGAGAGGCAAAAAAACAAGCACAAGCTGCTAAAGCAACAAATGAGCCTGCCCCAAACTCGGCACCCCAAAACTCGACAAATGAAGAAGCTAGCAGCAACACAGTATTTCTCATTCTTGGTGTTGCCGGGGTAATTATATCCGCTTGGGGCCTATATTACCAACGCGAGGCCATTATGAATACACTTAGACGCAAAGCCCCGACCCCAGCCCCTGCGCCGGCAGTGGTGAATGAAGTTCAAACTCCCCCACCACCGAGACGAAGAATTCGCGAGATGGAGTAAAAATCTTATATATACACAATGGCAAATCTCTTTCAAGGCTTCGTAAACGGGGCTGCAATCGGAGGTATTCTTTTTGTTATGCTTAAATTCAACATTGCCGCCCTAAAAACAGTTTGGCAATTAGCAACACAACAGATCAACGAGACAACGCATAATGAAGAGTCGACTGAAATTTAAAATCTTATATATATACACCATGTCTGACAACAAGCTCGTGAAAGCTGTTCTTGATGCGGCCACAATAACTGGCCTTGTCGCAACTATTGGCTGGGTTGGCAAAAAGGTCGTCAAGGAAAATCTCACGGCCGACCCCAGCTCGAATCTAATGAACTATGTGAAGTTCACTGCCGTCATGGCTGGGAGCATAGCTCTCAAGAAATACCTCGAGGACCAGAAGATTCTCCCTGCCTCAATGTAAATCATATATATAGCAATGGCCTCAATCGCTATTATGGTTGGTGGAGCAATTTTGAATGCCGCTGCTTTCACTGGAGGCAACTATCTCGCAAAATATCTTTCCGGCGACAGTGGGAAAGCCGCTCTGGATGAGAAGATCAGACACGACAAGGCGTTAGAGGTCTATCAAGCGGCCTACGCTAAATATCAGAAAGACCGCACAAAGCTCCTCGACTGGATTGCCAGCAATGATCGGATCAAAGATCAAGCGAAACACAACTTTCAAGACACTGACCAAGTTCTAGTGCTCTACAACCAAACACATCGGGAGCAGCAAATAACACTCCCCAAAGAGCCCGAGTTCTCTGACTTCTATAAACCAGGCCCACAACAGAAACAAGGCGAACTCTTGTTTATCGGCACTGGCGCCCTTGCTCTTGGCTATGCAGCGTTTCGCTTTCTGTAAACACATATGTATATGGAGGCGAAACTCTCAAAGATCTATTACGGCCCCAAAGGCTATTGGAAAGGACTTGCTGCTGTTAAAAAGCTAGCTGCAGCAGCCAAGGTCTCTGAAGAGGCGGCAAAGAAATGGCTCGTCAAACAAGCCCTTTGGCAAGTATATCTCCCAGCGCCACGCCATATCCCTCGGCCCAAGTTTGATGTCCAGACTCCTAATGCCGTGCATCAAGCAGATCTACTTTTTTTGCCTCACGACAAACTGCCTCATGGGCGAAAGATTTACAAATATGCTTTGACAGTTGTTGATGTGGCTAGCCGTTACAAAGCAGCAGAGCCCTTGACTTCGAAAGAGTCTGATGAAGTTTCGAAGGCGCTTACACGTATTTACAGACGCGGGCCTTTGAAATGGCCACAACTGTTGCAAGTCGATCCGGGAACAGAGTTTATGGGGGCTGTGACTAAAGAGACTGGGGCTCATAAAACAACCATTCGTCGTGGGCGTGTTGATATCCACAGAGACCAAGGGATTGTTGAAAGATTCAACAGAACCCTGGCTGAACGATTGTTTGGTTACCAGTACGCAGTTGAGATGAATCTACCCTCTGGCCGTTCGACTGCTTGGGTTAAAAGATTGCCAGATGTTATCTCGGCTTTGAACAATGAAGTAACCAGATTGACTGGCAAGAAGCCTGCACAAGCAATCAAAGAGAAAGCAACCTCAGCCAAGCCCGCGACCCCATATGCTAGACCTGTGGGCTTCTCCGAAAAGAAGCTCCCTCATGGAGTCCACGTGAGATATTTGTATCAGCCTGGCGAACTTGAGGGCGGTAGTCGACGGGCAACTGATCCGATCTGGTCTTTGAAAGTCTACAACATCGAGAAGGCTGTCACCAAGCCAGATGCGCCTGTCGTGTATTATCTGTACGACGGACCCAAGCGCGGGTTTGTGCGGGAAGAGTTGATGGTTGTGCCGCCGGGTACTCAGTTGCCACCCGCTGAGCTGTGAAACTCGATCGGTTCTGTGTGGATACCGTCTGGCAGCACCCAACGCTTGTCGTAGTAGGCGCTGAGACCTAGCTTGCGCTGTTCGTACGTGTACATGGCCCCTTCGTGCATTCGAAAGCCTCTGTTTGTTGCCATGTCCTTGTAGCCTTCAAGGGCCCGCTCGTATCTTTCCCACCGAAGCTCGTTCTGATTCTTGTTGACGCCCTTGGAGGACATCTTGGCCTCGCCGCTTTCCTCGTCTTCTACGTAATAGCACTTGCTGCATAGAGCGATGGCTCGAGTGCCTTCCTTTTCAAGCTTGAACAAGCCGGGTTCTCTGCTGCTCCACTGGTCCCAGGAGAGCCAGGTCTTTTTCTCCCTTTCAAACTGGGTGCGAAGTTCTGGTCGAACTGCTTCTTCGAGAGTGTCGTATGAAAGGGCGAAGTACATGCTGTCCGTGTCCATCTGGATAAGCTCGAAGTCACGCCTGTCGAGATAGTAATCCAGGAACTCGTAGTAGAACTGTAGCATGCGCAACTTAGCAAGTTGATAGACAACGATGCCGACTTGAAAGGGACGGTTTATGGTGACCTTGTTTTTGCGCAACTCGATCTTGTATGAGCCCCCGATGTCTTCGAGATCTTCAAACCAGGCTGAGCGCAGGTGTTTGTCGACAGTGTCTTCGTCGTTGGTGTACACAACTCTTGTCTGTCGCTCAACAGCTTCGATGAACTTGCCGTAAGCGCTGTTGCCCAAAAACTTGAACACTTCTGCGAGCAAGGCTTTTTCCTTGTCAGTGTCGCCTTTCCTTCGGTTGTTCGCAACCTCCTGGACGAACCAGTCGAAGATCTTGATGGGTGTATAGTCGATCGTGCGGTAAACAGCGGTTATGTGGAGTCCGTGGTTGTAAAGCCACTCTAACACTGGGGCGTAAAGCAGAATCTTTTTTGCTTGAAGCACACCTAGCAGCTTCTTTTGCCCAGGCAAGTGGGTTCTGTTGCTTTTAGCAAGGTAATCCTTCATGTGCTGAGGGACGCCCTCTTCACCCACGCTGCGGTTTACAAAGAGCGGAGGAAACTCTTCGAAGTGCTCCCACAAAGCCTGAGGGGCTTCGATGTCGACCTCGGCAAAGCCGAACCACTGCTTCGTAATCAACTTGATCCAGAAGTCTCTTGCGGCCTCTACTGGATCTTCGTACTGCACGACTTTCTCTTTACCACAAGGCATTTCCTGCATCATGGTGCTAGGGTAAAGAGAGTTCGCATCGAAGCCTAGAATACGCTTGACGAGGCGAGCTAAGTCGTATTTGTGTGAGCGGATGCGGGTTTCACCACGCACGTGTTTACGTGTGAACACCAAGCTAGGGCCACCAACAACAGCATCTTTCAGCATTGCATAAGCTTCGGCACTTGGGGCGAATAGTTGGGGTCGGTTACGACCTCTCAGGGTTCCTCTTAGGATGTATTGCATCGAAACCCCAGGCAACGAAACAGCGTCTTTGAAAATGTCAACCCCGAGCTTGGTGTAAAACGCTTTCATTTTCTCGAGGGTTTCAAGAAAGGGAGTAACGTCGAGGTTGTTGTAATACTCCAACCAGTCTCCGAATGTCTTCATGCCGCGCTCTTTGAAAACCCGCTCGCATTGTTTGTACTCCTCTGGAGAAAGAACAAAGGAGTTTCGGAGTTGTGAGTACCAGCACCAGTATGGCGGAAGCCCCTTGTAGTCAAGTTTGTCAGCGCTGTCAAACCATTCGTATGGGAGCCAGGACTTTGTCTGTTTCGCCCCATACGTCTTTACCCATTTGTCGTAATTGATGCCTGGGGACAGATAGTTTGTGACGTCGAGGAACTTGAAGGAGGGCGTGTTGATGAACATGATTTGTCTCTGTTTCTCCCCTGCAAAGACACCGTGTTCTTGTCCGAGATAAGAAACAAAGTGTTTTCTGATAAGGTGCAGATCGTATCGGCCTGAATTGAAGCCGACCACTGGGACCTGGTCACACCATTGCTTGATGAGTTTTTGTTGATCTTCCGTTAACCCCTCAAGATCCTGCGGCATGTATTTTTGAGCTATATCATCTCGGATCGCGTTGCCACGGCGCTCCAGAGATTGATAAAACAGTCGGATAAGCTCTTGGGGATCTTTAGAGCAAATGTACTCTGGCTCAGGCTCTAACGTGTCTGCAATGGAGACTGAGATAGGCACGTGCTCGCTTTCGTAAGAGAGATCCCTGGTCGGCTGACTTGCCTTGGTCTTGTCTTGATAGGCTTCAAAGTCGTAGACGATAGCGTGTGGATATGTTTCGTTTCTTTTAGGAGGGATTCGATCGTGCCACCAGGGTCGGGGCATCTCGTGCTCCCACCTTTCAACCAAGTTGTAGCCAAGTGTCGTGAAGATCTGATTGATATGCACAGTTCTTACGAAGGCTTGCTCCCTTGTGATTGTGTTGCCTTGACGGTCAGTCGTGATCACTTCGTTTCTTTGTTCAGGTGCAGGAAAGCACTCTCGACAACCGTGCCAGTGGCAGCCGTGATACTGAAACACAGTTTTGCTTTCTGGGTGATAGCCATCAACTTTGTAGCGCCAAATGGAGCGCTCGCCTCCATGGCCACATCTGTGGTGGTGGATGTGGATGCCCCGCTGTCGAGCCTCATACTCTAGCCAGCAAGTTGCCCGAATGCCGAAACTGCCTTCTGGATAAAACGCCTTTTCAAAAGCTGACTCAGGAGCAAGGATCTGATTTCCCGGACAGGCAATATTAGTTTGCCCGCGAGTGCACGTCTTGGCGTGGCGCGCTAGGTTACAGGCTTTTGTGAACCTTGCCAAACAATCGCCACAAGTGTAGTTGTTTGTGACTTTGTTTATGTCAGTGATTAAGAAGGCATGAGCGTTGTAGATACCGATAGTCATCGTAGGGGTGCCGACTTTGTCGTAGCGCGAAGGTGTGTAACTCAAAACAAAGTTGCCGTCATCTGTAACAGTATAAGCGGCAATCCCTTGTCTAAAGTGCCTTTCAAGCAAGTGAAACTTTTGTAAAGTAACAACATTGCCATAAGGGCGACCTCTACGGTGAAGAGCAAAGAAGCTTTGCGCTAATGCTCTGGCTCTGCGAGTACTCCTGTCTATACGGGTACCTTGATGAACAGCCAAACACCGAAAGAGGCAAAGATCGTCGTTGTAGATGTCAAGAGAGATGACTTCTCTTTTGTTACGAAGCCAGTCGGGCAACTCGCCAAGACCGATTTGCAAAGGTTGTCGATCTAAAATCGCTTTGGCCTCAACAAAGACAGTGCTTTCGAAAACCCATTTCGTATCAGGTCTGTTGATTTTTTCACCTTGAAGACGAAGCTCTTCTTGTTGTTGCAACCATCGTTTCGTTTGCGATAGTTTAGAAAACCAAGGGCTGCTGGTGTTTGTATAGTAAACAATGGATTCACCAGTTTCGATGTTTCGCAGCTTGTAGGCCCAGGTAAGTTTGACTTTATGCCTTCTGCGAACAGCTTGTTTGATTCTGTTCATCATTTGGGGTACAAGAGGTCTTGTTAGACCCTGAGTAAAGCGCCAGTTTATGGTTCTCTGTCTTCGTCCCGGTCTGCCTTGTTCACCCTGTTCACCGCGATCATATAGTTCAACAATCCGACTAGGTATCAGAAAGTCACCCATACGCTCTCGATCTAAAGGGTCAAACCCTGCGAGGTTCTCGTTGCGAGGAACCTTCAAAAGGGGTTTTCTTTCTTGAGAATCGAGCCAAGCGATAAGCTCGCGCTGAGGGATATTATCGAAAACGTCACGCTCGTTGTTCATGGGTCTCGCCATATATATATGGGTTTTAGATACACAGGGGACCCCTTTGTTCAATTGGTAATAACGCGGCACCAGTTGTTCAAATAACGGTTTATTAGGGTCTGTAACAGCTTAAAAATATAAGAGAGCCCCCGACCCCGGAGTAGTATATAAGGAGTCAGCTCAAACACCATTTTTTCTGAAGGCCCAAAATAAGCCTCCAAACGCCCGAGTTACCGAGCCCCCAGGGTGAATGCATGAACCCTGGGGGCTCGGTAACTCGGGCGTTTGGAGGCTTATTTTGGGCCTTCAGAAAAAATGGTGTTTGACTGACTCCTTATATACTACTGTTTTTCCAATCAATCTGGCTTTTAATGAAACAACCTTCAGAGTAACAATAACACTGGATGAAAATTATCAGCTTGATCTCACCCAATCCAATTTCGGGGATCTTCTTGGCTTTGACAAAACGATTCTGAAGGATAAAGTTAATATTGGCCCCAGAGTTCCAAATTTTAGTCAAGATACTGATATGTTGAACATTCATTGTGATCTGACAAGTGATTCGCTTGTTGATGGGCAAGATACTGATATCATTTATTCCTTTTCAACATCTGCTCTGAGGCCATCATGGAGTTTTACTCTTGAACCCATGAGAGTGATGTTCAGTCCTGTGAATGAAAACACAATAAGCTCCATTCGAATCTATATCACTGATGGAAAACGCAGATTAATCAACCTGAATGGAGCTGATACAGCATTCTCATTAATATTGAAAAAGGTAATAAAATGAAAAGTTATGAATTCTCGCGTTATTATAACCCGAAATTAGGGCGGTTTGTTTTCCGACACAAAGGATCCGGTGTCATTGTTGATAATATTTTTAAACCAATGAGAGCTGTAGCCTCAGCAGTTTTCAAGAAATTCGCGAAACCTGTCGCGAAAAAAGATATCATTTATTCCTTTTCAACATCTGTTCTGAGGCCATCATGGAGTTTTACTCTTGAACCCATGAGAGTGATGTTCAGTCCTGTGAATAAAAACACAATAAGCTCCATTCGAATCTATATCACTGATGGAAAACGCAGATTAATCAACCTGAATGGAGCTGATACAGCATTCTCATTAATATTGAAAAAGGTAATAAAATGAAAAGTTATGAATTCTCGCGTTATTATAACCCGAAATTAGGGCGGTTTGTTTTCCGACACAAAGGATCCGGTGTCATTGTTGATAATATTTTTAAACCAATGAGAACTGTAGCCTCAGCAGTTTTCAAGAAATTCGCGAAACCTGTCGCGAAAAAAGCATTGGAATCAGGAATTTCTCACGCTGGAGATAAAATAGGCAAAAAAATGGTAGAAAAATCTGGTGATCTGATTATGAAAAAACTGGGCAATATGAGAAAGGGAAAACCTCCCACTGGGAGACAGGCGCGAACACCTCAATCTCAATCTCAACCAACGCGGTCAAGATCACGATCAAGTAACGGAGAGAGTGCTGATGATATATTGAACAGATTAATCTCTGGGCAAGGAATTCGAAAAAGAAAATAAAATAATATAAAATGGCTTTTCGATCGAATGAATATTTACAAAGAAATGAATTAGTGCGCTTCCAGTTAGATGATGTAATCAGAGCTCCAGCTAATAATCAACACCAACAGAAAGATGGTTATAAATTCACAATTAATGATAGATCGGCATTTTACGATTGGTACAATGCTTATTTTGAAGTGCAATTTCAACTCCAGAAATTAGCAGACGACGCTGGGTATGCAGCAGCCGATGGAATAACCGTTATAAACGGTGCTCATTCCCTGATTAAGCACATGACGATTAAATCTGCAGGAAAGATTGTTTATGATACTGATAATCTCCATAAAGTCTGTTTCACTAAAAATTTGTTGGAATACTCCGATGACTTCAGCAGATCAGTAGCCAAGAATAGTTTCTGGTATTTGGATACTAATGCAACAACAGCTGATGCTAATAGAGGATTTGAAGCTCGGAGAATACAATCTCAAGCAGTTCAAAACAATGGAAACGGTGGTGCAAAGAACATTAATACGATTATACCCCTGAATCGTTTTTCCTTTTTCGAAGAGTTGGAAGATAAGATGCTTGTACCCATGCAGCTTCAATTTGAGATTACCCTTAATGATGATGGGGAATTAATTCATATGGCTAATGGCGTTGATGCTGGAAGAGTTGTTGTGAATAGGTTATTGCTTTGGGTTCCCAGACTGACACCCAAAGATTCTCTTTATGACAAATTTGTCAGCGCATTTATGCTAGAAACACAATGGAAATATTTAAGGGAGATGTATGCAAAATCATCTCCTACGCAGTCATCAGGATTCTTCCAGATATCTGCAAGTACTGACAATGTTAAACATATTTTTGTTTATTTGAAAAGAACAGCCCCACCCAATGATGACCCTGCAGAAGATAGTCCTTATCTTATGGATACTTTCAAGCTGAATGAGGGAGATAATAACTCATCCTTGTCGAACTGTCGATTAGAGTATGGAAATGGTGTGTTTTACCCGGAAACAGAGTACGACAGTGAATCAAAAGTAAGAATATTCCAGGATGTCATGGCTTATGCAATGAGGAAAAGTGACTACAACACTGGAACACAGCTGAATCTGGCTAATTTCAAGTCTATTTATCCGCTAATTTATTTCGATCTGACTTATCAAACTGAAAAACCGACAAGAGATCCCAAGCAGTTGATATTCAGATATCGATTAAACGCAGATGCAGCTGCCAACTTTAATGTACATGCGATAGTTCTGTATCAAGAAGCGGTGAAAATTGATAAAATTGGAAATGAATTGGTTATCGTGTGATCTGCGATCGAGTAATTTAAAAAAAAACATGTTATCATTTAAAATGACAACATATCATCCATATAAAGTAAATTTATCCGAAGGGCAAAAAAGGAAAGCTTGCAAGAGCATATAAAACAAACAGCCCGCTCACGCTTAGATTAAATTCAAATCAAACAAGAGGAAATGATGAATTGATGCTGTCCGCCAATCAAATTAAAAGACTCAACAAAGCGGCAGCCCTTGGAAATGGAGTTGAGATTAAAATATCTAAAACACAAATAAGAAAAGTGATGAGGCAAGGTGGCAGTTTATTTTCTGCTGTTATTCCATTAGTGAAAACATTAGGGCCCACCCTGGCTAAAACACTTGGATTATCAGCGCTTGCTGGTTTAGCGAGTGAAGGAGCAAGTCAGGTCGTTAAAAAGATAAGTGGGAGCTGGCAAACCGGGGGATTTCTCATCCCGCAAGATAAAATTAAAAAACTGATTGACAATAAACATTTGCTGACAAATAAACAGAAACAAGAGATTTTGAATGCCCTTCAATCAGGAGGTAGATTAGTGATAAATCCAACACCACAACAATCAGGTGGAGCATTGGGTACTATATTAGCAAGTATTGGTATTCCTCTGGCTCTTGACATGGTTAAAAACATGTTTGGGAAAGGAAAAGGCCGCGGAGCACCGCGTATGGGCCGGCCAAAAGGAAAAGGCGCGCTTTTATTGGCAACTGGGGACGAAACCCTGTTGGAATGGGTAGAAAAAAAAATAAAAAAAAGGAGCGAAGCGACCGCGGCAGCAGGGAAAGGGGCTTCTGTTAGGACCAAACAGTCCACTCAACAGCATTCCACTTCTCGGAGCAATATTCTGAGGCCCAAATTCAAAAACAAACCGCTGAGTAATATTGATCTGTTGAACTGGATTACATATCTTAGAATTCCAAATTTCAAAGGGATATATGCAAGAGATGAATTTAGGCCAAGCAAACATAGTCCATGCATCTTGAATCTTGATTCGCTTAAAAATGCAGGAACTCATTGGGTTTGCTGCGTCCCTTCACATGATAGGAAATTTATATGGTATTTCGATAGTTTTGGGATGGGATATCCCCAAGAATTTACAAGTGATGGGAAACCAATACTTTACAACACAACTCAGTATCAAAACATAAAGTGTCCTTTGCGGGTATTATTGCCTTTATTTCCTTCATCAATGGTCAGTCGGAAAAGATTATTATGATATCCTGAAGCCTTTGAGTCCAACTGATACAATGTTCAATGAGAAATTCATAAAAGAATATTTCGATTAAAAAATGGAAACATATTGCATTAGAGAGAAACGAAAAACTGGCTGTGTGGAGCCAACCGGTTATATGACTGCAAAAAATGGAAAACCTATGTGGTTTTGTCATTGCGCTTCATGCGGAATAAAAAAGACAAGATTTGTTAAGGCGGGAAACTGACGCGGCCTCCGCGTGGCGGGGGCACTGGAGCTGGTTTTTTTTCGATATAGCCGACAGCCATTCACTCGGCGAAATGGTTTTAAAAGGAAGTGTTAAAGGATTATATAATCTTGGCCGTATTGGATTAAGTAAAGCGGTTAAATCAGATTTTGCCAAACAAAAGATTAAAAATACTGTGAGCAAATATCTTGATCAAGGTTTGGATGCATTCACCAAAGATCTTTCAAAGAAATTAGATCCCTTATCCGGTCGTGGGACCGCTGGACGCGGAGTTGACGTTCATAAATTAATTGTGAAACTGCCAAGACCAAAGAAAGGTTTCACCC
The DNA here is from genome assembly GCA_022457155.1 of Cladopsammia gracilis. Classification (NCBI taxonomy): domain Eukaryota; kingdom Metazoa; phylum Cnidaria; class Anthozoa; order Scleractinia; family Dendrophylliidae; genus Cladopsammia; species Cladopsammia gracilis. The sequence goes on along the minus strand of JAJGOT010000173.1, from coordinate 262,111 downwards.
TCCCAGGGCATAACTATACAGGCCCTTATAACCCACTAGATAAACAAGTCAGATTCGATGAAAACACTGGAGAAATCCTCGAAATTTATCAGCAACCCACGGGAAAAACAGATGCAGTTGCTATGCAGCATGACGTGGATTATTCAGTCTGCGCAAAGAAAGCAGACCCGCGTAAATGTAAAAACAAAGCAGACAGGAAAATGGTTGCCGCTTTAGACGCGATTCCATGGAATCAGCGACAGTGGGGTCATGCTTTAGCTAGAAATGTAATCGATGGAAAACAAAAACTTGGGCTTGGGGCACCAAAATCAAATCAAAGGGCTCTTAAAGCCATCTCGTTAATACGTTAGAACGCGAAGTTAACAAAAAAGAAAAATCTTGATGGGGGGGGGGGGGGGGGGGGTAAAATCGAATGTTCAATCTTTCCAAAAAGTGCATACGCGACAAAGATTTTATGTACAAGACAATAATGTCATTTTATTCCGCGAGACATTTAGTCATTGAAACAACGGATGAACAGGGATGAAGTACACTTTACAGTAGAACAGAAAGTGGAGTCTTGCTAAATAAAGAACGTAAAGGCTACGGTATGAAGGCTTTAAAATTCATTTGCCGGTGACTGCAGAAGTGGTTAGAACTAGTGGAGGCTCATCAACGGTTTTTGACTGTGAAATGAGTGGTTGTAAGTGAATGTTATAAATAGCATTGTTGTGATCATCTACTGGTGCATTTGTAGGACATAAATAGGAAATATTCATAGGATAATTTTTTTCTTTTGATTTTGCATTAAGAACTCTTCGATTTAAAATGGCAATATCATGTTTAGTATGTTTTCCCTTTCTCATGCGATTAAGTAGCTCTGCAAATGTTTTGGCATCTTTTTGTCTCATTATTTCTAAATTCAAACATGGTTGAAACTGAAAAACTTGAATGTCGTGTGTAAAATGTATTGCCTCTAATATGGAAAGCAGCTTTCCCAGTTGGAGCTGTTTTCAAAACTTTAATATCATCTGGATTTTCTCCTGCAATACTATTGAAATATTTGACTGATGAGTGCTTCATATGGCAATGATTCAATATTCCAAAACCGACAGAACAAAAGCCAAATCCATACTCTTGCATAATCAAGCCGAAAGTTTTTTAGTTAGCTTAATCGGCAAAATCTTACCAATTGAGCAACAACAACATATTTTGCCAGGAGCCATAGTCACCGAAAGAAACCGTGAGCGTTGGCCCCACGCATGCAAAGACATATTAAAGACGTCTTGTCTATTTTTCCCAGAAATTGCGCCACCATTGACGCAATGAGAGCGCCGGCACCTACTACCTTACAATATTTGGCGAGAATACTCCGTATTTAGATGCAACCGTTCCAGTTTCTTTGCAATTTGGTTGGACCACATTTAGTACAACAAGACACAAATATGCGACGAGAGAGGCATGAAAATAGAACGCTTTTTATTTCCAATTTGACAGCCTTGTCTGATAAATGACCACAACTGGCTTCTCATTGGCTAAAATTAATTGCCAAATCGCTTAAGCTACCTGCTTTCGTGCCTTAAATTTAACGAGAGTTCAATTCAATTGAGCTGACTCGCTTTAATAACTTTAAGCGAGTTGAAAAGCAACTCTTTTCACGAAATTTCCGGTTGTCACTCGCTAATCGACCACATCTAGTACAACAAGACGCAAATATGCGACGAAAAGGCATGAAAATAGAACGCGTGCTTTATCTCCGATTTGACAGCCTTGTCGGATAAATGACCACAACTGGCTTCTCATTGGCTAAAATTAATTGCCGACTCGCTTTCCTGCCTTAACTTTAAGCAACTTTTGACGAGATGTCCGGTTGTCACTCGCTAAGCGACTTCACTTTAATATATTTTAAGACATCGATCATTCTTATATTCCATAGGGCCCGGTCTGTTAAATGTTGTTTGATGTTTAATATTTTTCTTGTAATTTATTCAGATGTGGATCGGCTGAAATATCATCTGTTTTCCGTTTTTCGATTAGTGGTACGTCTGTTTGCGTTTGCTGTTTCGCGACCAAAAATAGTTTTCCTTTATTTTTTGCTGGTCAAAAGGCTTTGGTACACATGTTTGAAATACACAATTCTTTTTTTTTCAAATTCTTTATTTTCGCCCTGCTACAAGCAAAAAACGAATTCAGGCCGTATCGGCCCTTACGACGGTACTATAAGAAGCAAGGGCTGACAACTGCGTAGAAAAAGTAACGCAACAATGGCATGATTGAGACCAAACCGAAAGTTTAAATGCAACTGCGGATAGGTATTTCGCCGTTATTGCGGATCGTCAGCACAGTGTAGCAACAAGTTCGAGTAACTAACCTGACTGAGTTAGCACTTTCAAAAATGTCCACTTGGTTTTAAACTTCGGATATGACCCTGTCCACGTGTACAGCTTATGCCATACACAATGAACAAAACAGTTGAGAAAATCATGCCACTGTTGCAAAACTATCTGCCAGAGAGAACATGGTCAAACCATGTGAAAAAATTGACGCAACATAATGGATGTTTCTACGTAGCGCGCCTCTCAAAAACCATCAATTTTAGTCTCCCGATCACCGTCGAAACCCGGGGGGGGGGGGGGGACTCCCATATGAAAGGGGCGGGGATGCTCGTCGTCTCGCTTAGGGGTGTAAATTTCGGATTTTGGTCTCGCTTAGGGTGTTCTGGGCAAAACGCCAATATATTTTGCCGTCAAAGTCTCGTTTAGGGTTGCACGCGAAGAAACATTAATATAATACATTTGTGTTTTAAAATGGTCTCTTTTAGGGGTCAACAAAAGCCTGAGCCACACCCAGATTAGTCTCCTTTAGGGGTTTAATTCAAAATTTCCGACGGGCATCCCCGCCCCTTTCATATGGGAGTCTCCCCCCGGGCGTCGGTGGTGGGGGTGTTTCGCTGGGACCTAAGAACCTCCACCCCATCTCAGACCTAAAATTTCTATTTTTGCTACCCCATCTCAGACCATACAGTTAAATTTGGTAAAAGGCTCTTTATACAAAAAAGGGGTTTGTTTACACAAATTGACAGAATTAGGCGTCAAACCCATACACGCTCATTGAATCGACTTCTACAGGCACGGTTCCAGATGAAAAATGTACCGGAAAAAATGACAAAACACTTAATTCGAAAATTGAACGGAAACGTATACCCCATCTCAGACTTAGTGGGCAAAACTAAGACCCCATCTCAGACCCAGAAGGTCAAAAACCCGACCCCATCCAGCGGCACATACCCGTATAGCTTATATATGGGAGACCCCCCGGGTTTTTTTTAGCTACTGCTAATTAGTATAAAGTTAAAATTTGGGTACACGGCAGTTAATTTGGGATAATACAGATCATTTGGAACCTATTTACGCATCTCTTTTCAAGCTAGCGATGCAAACATCTTAGTCATATAAGAAGGATACAAAAAAAAACTTTTCTCTTTGCCTCTGGGCACAAGTCATGAAATGTTTTCTTATCGCTCTAGGGTCAGTAGTAGATTGGAAGTCTGATGATCGGATTTCACCGTGCAGCCTCGTCACATAATTTGTTGAATTTTAAGTCAAAATTTACATTTCTTGAATCAGTTTTTCACTTCCTAATGTAACATTGCCTTGTATTTATTGTAATTCAAATCACGTTCACCGATTTTTCATATCCAAAACATCATCACCAATATTTGGGTATAGGGGTGCCGCTGAGGGTCTGAGGCCCTGACCCTGTTTAGGACAAAAAAGAAACGAAAATACCTACCCTGTGTAGAACAACACCCTCTATTTTAGGACCCTGTCTAGGACACGACTCGTGCGTGGTTATTAATCTGAGCTTTAAAAAAATAGTACACGGATCTGAAACGAAAACGACTTCACCTTCGCATGAATATGCTAATCACGACAAGGGAAGTCACCACAAGCGCTACGTTAACTGGAACCATACCCTGTTTAGGACAGACTCGCGTTAAATTATATACCCTGTTCAGGACAAAAATGCCAAAAACCATACCCTGTCCAGCGGCACGTCCCCGTATAGGTCATATAAGGGAGTACCCCCCCTCCCCCCCGCGCGCCGGGTCACGCTCATACAAAGCCTTTGAGCTGACAGCAAACTTTGTCTGAGTCACGCACCCCTTCTTTCACAAAATACTAAATAAGCTTATATGCATTACAAGTTATCTCAATTATAAGCATCCTTGACATGACCTCGGTCAAAGTGATTGTTGACATAAAGATCATGTTCTATTTCTCATTTAATTAAAATTGAAGTTTTCCAGCCTGTGTCATTCAAAATTGATTATGCTTTTAGCAACAAATCTTATCACTGAAAGAACAATGAACGATAGAAGAAAATCACGTTGCATTAATGTTTCATGTACAATGTAATTGCTCACCTCAAATTCTCTCTTCTCACTCTTCGGGGCGTTATGTTATCACATAAACCATCCTTTTTTCCCAACAGACTAGAGATCCCAACGGCAGATGTCTACCCTTGCTTATTGGAAACGGTCCCATCAGCATAATTCGTTGAAATATCAGATTGCAAATGATCAATATGATCCAACAAAATTGAGGGAATACTTTCCCAAATTCTGCATGTATTACAAAGCAGAAAGTTTTCCATTAATTTAGGCTGCTCTATCTAGTGTAGAAACTGTCTTCTCTGCATAATCGAGACATCTTTGTTCTCGCGCTTCGCGCTCGTGTCTCGCGCTACGCGCTCGTGTCTCGCGCTACGCGCTCGTGTCTCGCGCTACGCGCTCACGCTCCAAAACCCGCTTGAGCGCCCCCAATAACGCCTGTTATGCAGGCTAGATTATCGCCGAGACAAGACCGAGAAGAATGGCTTGTTTTAGGCGTATTTGTCTCATTCAACACAGGCCGTAAAAATCACTTCAGGCCGGATTTTCGCTATGTCATTCCGGCTATAATTTTTCGTACGGGTTTCACCCTTTTTAAACTATTAATACCAGCTACGAAAAGCGCGTGAAGCATTTCTCATAGACAAAGCAAAGACGTTAGAACCACTTGGAATCAACAGACGCGACGAACTTCATTAACTTTCTCATCACTATTCTCACTGGTGCCATCACGCACAAACACTCCCAAATCCGCTAGAATTCTATTGTTTCTACACCCGTGCATCCGTGAGCCAGTAGGGGGTGGTGTTATGCATATATTAGGTGGTTTTGCATAAATAGGCCGTCGTTATCCGGTTTATTCCTCTCTTCGTTTTAACGGCCGCCAGACGTCCGCTTGGCGTTTATTTCTTTTTCTAGTCATCGCTGCGCCTTCGTATTTCTAGTCTCTATGCCGGAGCAAGTTACTCAGAACCCTGTTGCGGGCGCTGTTGCTGCAGCCTCTGCAGTTCAAGTTAATCCTTTACAGGCGGCTTCAGCGGCCGAACAACCAGCACTACCGGTTCCCGGCTCTTCCTGCTCCTGTTGCTCGTAATGTTGCTCCGGACGCTGCTCCCACCGACGCTATTCCAGTTGTGGCTCCAGAGGTTGGTTTTTCTCTAGTTATTTGTATTTTCCCGGTGTGGTTCGGTTTCCCCTTCCCGCTTTTGTGTCCTTCGGTGCGGGGTTTAAATTTGTTAGTTTATTTTCCAATTCATGGTTCTCTTAGTCGCCACGTGCGCGGTATGTTTTCCGCTCCGCGTCTATGTTAGTTGGTTTTGGCTTTCTCATTCGGCGTGATCATTTTTCCGTCCGTGTGATTACAAAACTTTTTATCATCAGTCTGTGTGGCGATTTTTTTCGGTCTGTGTGACCACAAAACCTTCAATTTTCAGTCTGTGTGATTATTTTTCAGTCTGTGTGACTATTATTCACTCTGTGTGACTACAAACTTTCAATTTTCAGTCTGTGTGACTATTTTTCAGTCTGTGCGACTACAAAACTTTTCATTTTCAGTCTGTGTGACTATTATTCAGTCTGTGTGACTACAAAACGTTCAATTTCAGTCTGTGTGACTATTATCCAGTCTGTGTGACTACAAAACATTCAATTTTCAGTCTGTGACCATTTTTCAGTCTGTGTGACTACAAAACTTTTCATTTTCAGTCTGTGACTATTATTTAGTCTGTGTGACTACAAAACGTTCAATTTCAGTCTGTGTGACTACAAAACGTCCAATTTTCAGTCTGTGACTATTTTTCAGTCTGTGTGACTACAAAACTTTTCATTTTCAGTTTGTGTGACTATTATTCAGTCTGTGTGACTACAAAACGTTCAATTTCAGTCTGTGTGACTATTATTCAGTCTGTGTGACTACAAAACGTTCAATTTTCAGTCTGTGTGACTATTATTCAGTCTGTGTGACTACAAAACGTTCAATTTTCAGTCTGTGACTATTTTTCAGTCTGTGTGACTACAAAACTTTTCATTTTCAGTCTGTGTGACTATTATTCAGTCTGTGTGACTACAAAACGTTCAATTTTCAGTCTGTGTGACTATTATTCAGTCTGTGTCTACTAAACTTTCAATTTTCAGTCTGTGTGACTACAAAACTTTTCATTTTCAGTCTGTGTGACTATTATTCAGTCTGTGCGGCTACAAAACTTGCAAATTTTCAGTCTGTGTGTCTATTTTTCAGTCTGTGTGACTACAAAACTTTCAATTTTCAATCCGTGTGTGACTATTTAGTCTATGTGACTACAAAACTTGCAAGTTTTCAGTCTGTGACTATTATTTAGTTTGTGTGACTACAAAACTTTAAATTTTCAGTCTGTGTGTGACTACTATTCTCACTGGTGCCATCACTCACAAACACTCCCAAATCCGCTAGAATTCTATTGTTTCTACACCCGTGCAGCAGGCGGTGGTGTTATGCATATATTAGGTGGTTTTGCATAAATAGGCCGTCGTTATCCGGTTTATTCCTCTCTTCGTTTTAACGGCCGCCAGACGTCCGCTTGGCGCCCCTCCCTCCTCCCCGCAGCGATGACTAGACGTGTTCTTTCATTTTTGAGCTCCCGCTCCCTTTCGCCTCTGGGCTCGCTTCTTCCCATAACTCATTCTAGCTTGGGGTGTTTGGGAGTGGGGGCACCAGTGGGAATATATTACTGTTTTTCTGCCGTAAGGATCAGTTTGCCGTTTTTTTCCTTCACTTACTATAGAAATAGGTCAGTGTCTTAAAACCTCTTTAAACGCTCACAAGACAATTCACCCTTCACGCTTTCCTCCCACATCGCTATAAACGAATACCCTTTACACAAACAACCTTTTAATCAATTTATTAGCCTACGCACATCCGAATTTACTTCTCCTACACACATATTACCTTATCTACTCTCAAATCTCCATAACTTGCGATATAGATCGTGTTTTGATTGGTTATTTCCAAATCACTGCGGTCAGTTAATATTGGTGGGAGTTGGTGGGAGGAAGAGCCAGAACAATGGACTGTCTACAGGCGCTTATTTTTTTTTTCCTCCCCTCGTCTCGCGCTTCGCGCTCGTGTCGCGCTTCGCGCGAAATGCTTCGCTCGCCCCGCTTGGCTCATAAAGCGCCTGTCATGCAGGCTAGGGTCTATTAAGTCACGATTTACTAAATTACTCTTTTAAACACGGATCAATCTCTGACACACAACGTCAAGGAATTATCCGCCTGCTTTACAAGAAGAACGACAAGTTAGACTTGAAAAACTGGCAACCAATTTCTCTGTCAAACACAGATTATAAAATTTGTACTAAAGTAATCAAACATGCGGGATTCCTGACCGCAGTATTTTTAAAAACCTTTTTCTGATCCGGTGTGACGGAAGGTTTTGCCGGTGTCGGACTAAGGAAAGCCTTTAGGGGAATCGGCGCTTGATAACGGGGGAAAACTAACTCAAATGGGCAACTCGCTTGCAAAGGAGAGCCGTCTCTCTCAGTAGGTACGGGATCAAACCACGAACTGGTACGCAACAGGAAGGCGATCAAGAAACCTGACTTGCGGTTCCAACAGCGTTTATTCCTGACTTGTGACTTTACGATGTAATCCAACGATGTAATCCAACTAACAATTGCAAACTAGGTTCTTATATACGTAAGGTACAAGTGTTCAACACAAAGGAACATAATGAAAGCGTCAAGCGAAATTCTTTGAGCTCAGCAAAAGTAAATTTCAAAATATATTTTTAACCCAAGTGTCCATTGTTCATAAAACTATTTTTAAAAGTAATCTACATTTGAAAACCCTAAAACAAAGAAGTAGCGGAAAAGCCAAGTCAGCAAGCGGCTTTTTAAGCACGTAATGGTGTCGTATCAATAGATTTGCAAAGTCGGCAAATAACTTGTACGGCACGTACTAGCGATGTATCATTATCGAGTTATTCGCCTACAACAAAAGCTACTAAATTTAACTTCGATGAGTCAGCTAAACTATTCATACTGAAAAAACAAAATGACACCATTACTTGCCAAGTCGTTGATTAGTTAAATAAAACTGAAAAAACACCGTGAGTGCCGGACGAGACTAATTTAGAACAGTAATAACAACTATTGTGTGTACAGCTTGATACGTGAAAAATCGGCTAGACATGATAAATTTACTAACAAGGTGTCAACTTGAATAGTGGAACGAACCAAATTAAGAACGATAAATTAACCCAAGGTAAATTATTGTTCAGAAGGTAGTACATTTTAGTATGAATGAAAGCACGACCTGGTACAGTAATTGAATGCTTTTCAAAGAGGTTAAAACAATTAAGTTTGATTGTCAAAAACAAAACCCTGTTGACTTTTAGAGGATTGAATTTCGATGAATAGCACAAAAGCTTATAATAAAAGCGAATTTCATACTAAGCAAAACCTTTCACAGCTGAATGCGGAGTAAACCAAGCTGAATTGATCCATAGGAACTTTTTAACAGTGAACTCTCATAACTCTCATATAACAGTGAACTCTCATAACTCCGAGGCGACCGACACAACAGTCATTTGTATTCCCGATTCAACTCCAGACATGTCCTCAAAAGAACCAGAGACTGTTATCATAATACTGTTACGTTTTTACAACAACGTACAATAATTCACTCACTAGTTTTTTCGTTGTTTATGTTCATATTGGCGCCAGAACAGCAACCATAACTATGGGAATTATACAAACCTCCGGTCAGGAAGTAAAATTGCAGTTTAATACCGATGCCTTGGATTTTATTTATACTTGACCAGAAATCCGCAAACATTTCCTTCCAGCAGAAATTTTAGCTGTCTCCGCAACCCGCAAAAATTTCCTCCCGCAAAACAAATTCAGTCGGACAAATCAACAAAACTATGACGTCTTTCCCATACTATTGCACAATCAAACCGTAATAGCAATGAATAGAAAAAAACGCAAAGTTCATGCTATTTTGCTCTGCCATACCGCTCATATTAAAACACAAACTTTCCTGTCCCATTTAACTTTCTTAAAACGTCTCCATTAGTAAAATACACCGTGAAATTCTCAAACTACGTTTCCCAAGAAAACGCATTTGACCTATTTTTACCCTGATAGGTAACGTGAGATATCGAAATTTAAGAAGGACTAATACCTTTGCGGTAACGTAATGTGAGATATGACAAGTTCACGACAAGTTCTGGCATCCCAATACCCTAGGGAAATTAACATTAGGTCCGAGGGTGCTCCCCAAAAATTTTAGTGGCAGTATGTGCAGAAGCCAGGGCACAGAGCATGACCATCTTAAGAGTTAATAACTTTAAACTTAGCTCATTTAAGGGAGCTAATGTCTTTAAATAATCAGTCACCGTGGAAACGTTCCATGTGGACGAATACCTTGGAATCGCTGGTCTCAGCAAATAAATTCCCTTGAGCAATCTTGCAATCAGAGGGTGTGAACCAATGGATTGTTTATCGTGAAATGATATATATGAAATAAATCATATATGAACTGCGGAAATGAAATCAAATGAAGAATGATCCTCGCAGTTGTGAACGCAATTTAAGCAATTGCAAAAAGAAGCCTGAAAAAAATTCAGGACTTCAACGGGGTTCGAACCCGTGACCTCGCGATACCGGTGCGATGCTCTACCAACTGAGCTATGAAGCCACTGACGTTGGGAGCAGGTCATTTGTAGGTTCATATGTTCCCGTGAAAAGAGTGAGTGTGAAATGATATATATGAAATAAATCATATATGAACTGCGGAAATGAAATCAAATGAAGAATGATCCTCGCAGTTGTGAACGCAATTTAAGCAATTGCGAAAAGAAGCCTGAAAAAAATTCAGGACTTCAACGGGGTTTGAACCCGTGACCTCGCGATACCGGTGCAATGCTCTACCAACTGAGCTATGAAGCCACTGACGTTGGGAGCAGGTCAATTGTAGGTTCATATGTTCCCGTGAAAGGAGTGAGTGTGCAATGATACATATGAAATAAATCATATATGAACTGCGGAAATGAACGTCAGTGGCTTCATAGCTCAGTTGGTAGAGCATCGCACCGGTATCGAGAGGTCACGGGTTCGAACCCCGTTGAAGTCCTGAATTTTTTCTCAGGCTTCTTTTCGCAATTGCTTAAATTGTGTTCACAACTGCGAGGATCATTCTTCATTTGATTTCATTTCCGCAGTTCATATATGATTTATTTCATATATATCATTTCACACTCACTCCTTTCACGGGAACATATGAACCTACAATTGACCTGCTCCCAACGTCAGTGGCTTCATAGGTCAGTTGGTAGAGCATCGCACCGGTATCGCGAGGTCACGGGTTCGAACCCCGTTGAAGTCCTGAATTTTTTTCAGGCTTCTTTTCGCAATTGCTTAAATTGCGTTCACAACTGCGAGGATCATTCTTCATTTGGATTGTTTATCATCACGAACAAAACAAAGAGTTGTAGAAAGTGCTGAACGGTAAGTGTTGATAGTGCGGTACCCCTTGCCTTCATGATAACATTCAGTTAAAAAATTTGCAACGTGGTCTACAGAGGTTTGAAATATATTAATCTGTCTTCGATGACACCAGCTAGTCCACGTGTTCCACACTCCTTGGTACTGTTTTTCAGTGCCAGCTGTCCACGAGGCACAGATGATCTCAATAGATTCCTTCGAAAGTCCCTTGTCTGTGAGAGCTTTCCGGATAGCATCCAAGCGGCCAAGTCCAGTTTGTTTCTTAGCAGGTGTTGTTCCAGACTGTGAGGAAGTGTCAGGAGAATGTCCAGACGAGGTAGCCTGATTGGCTGATTGATTAATAGTTGAAGCAGAAGTGGATACCAACTCTGGGTAGGCCACACTGGGGCAATTAACAGGACTAAGTAAGGGTTAGACAATGAACGCGAGTGTTCTATGGGATATAGTGCCTCGAGCATAGATAGAAGTCCACGAGGGCGTAGCCCGAGTGGCACTTCTATCTAATGCGAGAGGTGCTATATCCCATAGGACACGAGCGTTCATTGTCTAACCGTCTTAGAAAATGGTCATATCCGCGAAGAAAACATATGTTATGCAGATTGTATTTATGAGCGTATTTTAATTGTGTCATTCACACTTCGGAATCACGTTGTTATTTTGTTTTGGATGTCGCCGTGATGTTGGTAGAATTTTACGAATATCAATGCTTTTCGGCTTTCTTTGGAGCTTTGTTTATTCTTTGTTGTTGTGATGGCTCATTTGCTCCGGCTATGAGCCAGTATCCAGAGCTCGAGGAACTTGAGGCCGTCCTTGCCACTCAAGAGTTACTTGCTTTTGGGAGTGCTTGGTGGATGATATGAATTCCACAAAAGTGCACGTTTCCAAAAGCCTACGACAGTGAACTAAATTGAGCAAACAGAAAGAGACAGAATTCTAAAGCACGGTGAGACCAGTCTTTCGGTTGTTTCGGTGTGTACCGGAGGACAGATGACGTAAAACAAAAGGAACAAAGAACGACAATAATACAAATGTAAAACAAGACTATAAAAAATACAATACCACACAAACAATAGAAGACAATGAGTACCGGTACACGCAGAAAGACCCAGTCTTTCGTTTAATTTTTCCTAAAAATTGTTAAGTCGAATTTCGTTTTGTTATTTTGGTGATTAATCTCTTGCTTAAGTTATGTAAAGCGAAACTTCAATAAAATTGTCATTGTTGTTTTTGTTTAAATTAGCAGCCGGTAATTCATTAGTATACTCTATATACTCATTAGTATGCTCTATTTTCTCATTAGTATACTCTATATAGAGCATACTAATTAGGCTTTTAGACAAAGGAAAACAAAAGAATTCATTAGTATGTTCTATATAGAGCTTACTAATGAGTCGTTACTTTACCCCACAATTTCCCTGGGCTTCAAAGCCCCCGCCTCTTCACATAATTTCAGACAGTTTATGGGATATAGAGCACACAAATACTGGGCACTGATTGGCTGAGTGGGTGTGACCATTTTCTAAGGCTTCGTCGTTGCGAATCTTGGAAAGCACTCGAGGTAATAGGCTAAACGGAGGGAAGGCATAACATTTCATATTAGCCCAATGTAGACTAAAAACATCCACAGCCATAGCACCCGGTTCTGGATGCCAAGAAATAAACTGATCAGTGTTAGCATTCAGCCTGGATGCAAATAAATCAATTTCAGGAACAAATGTCTGGGAAATAATTCCACAAAACACCTTACTATCCAAGAATTTGGTTTTATCGACTGAGTCGATAAGGTAAATTAGCCACGGTAAAAAGATTCGAGAAAGCTGACGTTTCGAGCGCTAGCCCTTCGTCGGAGCGAATCAAGGGATTGTGGGTAGTGTGTGGTTTTATATAGTAGGAGGAGCTCCGCCATTGGTGGAAATTTTGTGACGTGAAAAACAAATGTAAATTAGTTGAATGAAAAGCGTTCGTTAATTCCGTGGGGTTTGAGAGTGCCGATTCGAAAGATGATTTTTTGTTCTAAGTTTTTACGGCTTTCTGTGTTGCCCTGGTGTAGGGAAACGCCACAGATTGTCATGTGTTGCTTAGGATGGTTAGCAAGATTGAAATGACGCGCGACTGGTTTGGATGTGTCTTTGTCATTTTTTTCAACGTCTCGGAGATGTTCTCGAAAACGGTCGCCCAGTCTCCTCCTTGTTTCGCCAATGTATATCTTTTTGCAAAAAGTACATGTTATGCAGTAGATAACATTTACGGAGGTGCATGTAAAACGATCAGTGATTTTAATAGATCGTTTAGGTCCCGTTATTTTGTTGGCGTTGTGAATGAAAGGACAAGTGTTGCATCGTGTGCGTGCGCATTTAAAAGTTCCCGGTTCATCGTCAGATTTCAGTGTACTCGTAACTAGAAAGTTGCCTATATTTTTGTCACGTTTGAATGAAATTAGTGACCTATTGTATCCTGTGTCAATACTTTCGCTAATGATTTGTCTGCCGGTTCATCGTCAGATTTCAGTGTACTCGTAACTAGAAAGTTGCCTATATTTTTGTCACGTTTGAATGAAATTAGTGACCTATTGTATCATGTGTCAATACTTTCGCTAATGATTTGTCTGCTTACTTAGCAGATATCCTGTCCCCACTGACAGGTAAATCAGACTATGCAGTTGCCAACTCTACTCATTTCGTGTCCACCATTAGCCGTGTAAAAATACAGGACAACGAAGTCATGGTATCTTTTGACGTAGAATCACTCTTTACCAATGTGCCGATATCAGGTGCCGTACAGGCAACCTTTGCGAAAACTAGAGAATGATCCCGGCCTTGCTGACCGCACAACGCTAATACCAACACAGATTGCCGACCTCTTGAACTTCGTTTTGAGATCTACGTATTTCCAGTACGATGGATCGATTTACGAACAAAAAGACGGAGCAGCCATGGGGAGTCCAGTCTCCGCGGTTATAGCAAACATCTACATGGAAGAATTTGAAGAACAGGCAATAGCAACTTCGCCATATAAACCTAAGATCTGGAAGCGATATGTAGATGACACATTTACCATATTAGATGTCGACGGTTTCTTGCAACACCCCAACAACCAACAGCCTACCATTCGTTTTACCATGGAAACAGAGAAAAACAACACTATCCCTTTCCTAGACACGTCAGTTACAAGGGAGTCAAACGGCCTTCTCACTACCAGTGTATATAGGAAACCTACTCATACTGATCAATACCTGGCCTATGATTCACACCATCCGCAGTCAGTTAAGCGTGGTATTGTGAAATGTCTGTATGACCGAGCCAAACACCTCATTACTAGACCATCAGTTATCTCCAACGAAAAGAAACATTTGTCGTCGGTTCTTGTTTCTAACGGATATCCTTCCTCGTTTGTACAAAAAAATCACAAAAACGGAAGGACCAACAACAAAGAAGGAATCCACGCAGGATTTTAAATCTACTGCAGTATTGCCCTATATCAAAGGTGTATCAGAGGTTCTTCGCCGCTGCCTACAACAAGGCGTACGCACTGTTTTCAAATCTGACAGAACTCTCAGGTCACACTTAGTACGACCTAAGGACGTCCTCGACTCTAATAAACAGGACGGTGTTGTCTACAAGATTCCTTGCGAATGCGGCAAAGTGTATATCGGAGAAACAGGGAGGTCTATGCATGAAAGGATAAAAGAACACGATAGAGACATACGGCTTGCTCGTACTCAAACCTCCGCGGTTTCAGAACACGCTAACAAGAACGGGCATTTTCCTATTTGGGACGAGGTTAAGTTTATTGACCGTGACCAACACTGGTACACCTGTAGAGTTAAAGAGGCCATCCACATAAGACTTCATCCTAATAACATCAACAGAGATAGTGGAATTGAAATTCCCGAAGCGTGGATGCCTACAATCAAGAAGCATAACAGCCGACCGATATCAAATCGGACCGGAGAGGGAACAACATCTTTTCGGAATAATAATGAGGATCGAAATGCACCAATAGCAACAAGTCAACGTGCTACATAAGCGACACGTAACCAATCGACCTCATCGCCTGATGAAGACTAGCAGTAATAGCAGTCGAAACGTCGCGATCAACATCTTAAAGTGACTCCATCGTGAGACAAACGAAAAATCGTTTACCTAAGTTTGTTTATCTCCAACTCAATCAGCTCAGCCTCCTTCTCATTAAACGTCGGTAGCTTTGGAGGCTTACGTTGGTAAGGGAGGGATTCAAATTTGAGGTGATACCCAGAGACAGTTTCTAATACCCAAGGATCACCAGTGATTTCCCTCCAATTTGGTACATTATTGAGCAAATTACCAGCTTGTGTAAAAGACAAAGGACATACCTTGTCTATGCCTTGTCTTTCTGTGTGTTGGTGCTGCTCGACATTGTAGAGCGCATTGGTACGTGTTGTTGGTTGTGAAAATGTCCTCCACGACCTCGGTACCCTAAAAAAGTGGTTTTTCTTCCAGATCTCTGCTGGTAATGCCTGTTATCTGCACCACTCTTGTATGTATTAACTGTATGTTTAATCAAACTTGGGCGACCAGACACCCTCTTGGAGATTTTGTTCACCTCTCCAATTTCTTTTATGTGTTTAGGCAACTCATCCCCAAACAGGCAAGTCATAATGGGATTAGACTTGCTGCAAACAGACTGATAAGGTTTTGCTATGTCAGGCCAAAGCAAGTCTCTCCTCTTCAAGGAGGTGAGAAGGAGGCGTGACCGATAAAGGTCACTGCATCTGCTAACATAGGCAATAAAGTGCCAGAATCGATGGTTGACTTATCTTTCCGAGCTTTCAAGGCCACATCAAAAAGCTGTATAATAGGCTGGGCTGCTTTAACAATCCCTTTCTGGACCTCCTGAAGACCAAGGTCCTTGTTCTTAGACTCTTTGGACAAATCGTGCCATAGTTCCGTATTGACTTTGGGCACACATGGTAATTTCCAGTTTCCAGGCATCTTGTATTTCTCATAGAGCTCTTTGAGCCTAGAGTCCATTGCTTTCTTAGAGCATGCATCATTCATTCGTTGAGCAATGACATCAGCCACGTCGGGCCCAAAGCTCTCAATCTCCTCAAACACAGAAGGGAGCGTAAACTCCTCATCTTTCGAATCTTGTGCAGAAGAATCTTCAGGCACAACAAAAGGAGCCGTCGGGTCAAAAACCTCCTCGGCAGCCTCAGAAAAAGACTTTGTGATTTGAGCCCCTGAACCAGGGTACTCGGTCCGCTCGCTAAATCTGTCTGCGAGACTATTAAGTTTATCGAGGATTCGGTCAATGCCGAGTTGCTCCTTCAGTTCATCCACATCAAATTCTAGGCTATCGTCTTCGTTTGGAGGAAGAACTTCGGTAACTTCGTTAATCTCCATCGCCTGAGGCACCGGTTTTGGTTGAGAACTCGCCGGCGACGCCATTCGCACGTGGTCGAACCAACGAGGCGTAGACTTGAACGTTAGCTCGAAACACAAAGTCAGAACATATAAACACAAAAAACCGAAGGAAAAAACACAAGCAAATCCAAAAGGAAACGACAAAACCAATGTTTACACTGACCTCGTAAGCACGAAAGGAAGAACTGGTTGCCAGGCCTGGTTCTGGGGTTTATATTGTTACTAATTTGCATTTGAATAGCTTTTTTGAAATGTGACCGCTGACTAGTAGGTATGCAGGAAGTATGCACAATTATCCCATATTAATGTGGAGCATATCGAAAGAGAAGTAAAGTCGTTATTTCCCTGCATTTTTTCGCGGTTTGCTACTCAAGACGGGGATATTAATTAAGGATACTCAGAGCCGCTTTAGTGAAAAAAGAAGAGCTTGCTGGGATAAAATCTTGCTTCGACGAGCTTCAATACGTTTTAATCAATGCCGGGAGATGTTTCTTTTTATTACGGATTTCAGAACGAATTTCCAAGCAAGCGAGGGACTTAAAGGTAAAACAGATTACATTTTTCGATGGGAATTTATGTTGATATCATCTGTGATTGTCTTTTTGTTTGTGTTCTTGTGTAGTTTTGGAGAAATGTTTTTAAACTCCACATAAGAACTACAGTAAACTTCATTGTTCTGTGGCATTGGCTCTTTCTCGCTTAGAATTTCTTTGAGTTCAAGAATAGAGGGGGGCAGTACGCAGCTCTTACAAGGTCTTCTCTGATTTGCTGAGAAAACAATAGAACAAACAACACAACAATGGCTAACAATAGACCCTAGACCTAAAAACAATAGAGCTGCATGATATACAGGTCCAATGAAATTAGAGGTTGTAAAGAGCTGCGTGGTATCTGAATAGAGGAGGGGCTGATGGTTCATAATTATATTTCAGTATAAAAACAAAGAAAATCCATTTGCGTCAAATAAATTTTAGGAAATGTTCGTGTTTAACCAATCAGAATAGCAGAAGACAACAGCTAATATTTTTGCTTGTTTGATGAACTTCCTCAAATACAATTTCTTTTAAAAATTGCATGTTGTGCGATTGGGTCTCAAATTACTTGAAACCTTTAAAAAAATCAGACAAAATGCAAAAGTTGAACGAGACTTACCAAAAGTTGAAGTTCGACTGGAATTCCACCTTGTCATCAATCACAGAGGGATTACGTGAGATAGCATTGCGCCTGCGTGAACTCAGTCTTTAAAGCACCAGCCATGTGCATCGTAGTGAAGTATACAGGGTTGGGTCCAAGGGTGGGCACGTAATCCCTCTGTGATTGATGACAAGGTGGAATTCCAGTCGAACTTCAACTTTTGGTAAGTCTCGTTCAACTTTTGCATTCCACCTTGTCATCCACAGAGGGACCACGTGAGATTTCAAAGACAGATGCACAGGGCTGAAAAATAAACAATTCCACACAGGAAAAGAACATTCACTGCAAAACTTTATTTGCAAAAGTGTCTTCCACAATCTTTTTGTCATAGAATTTGGCAAATGTAGAATCTGACTTCCAACCAGCCTTGTCAAGAATATCTGGTAAAGGAACATCACTCAGCTTAGCCTTAGAAGTAGAGGCTGATCTAGTACTATGCGGCTTAAAAACACTTACATCAATGCCTGAACTTTGTAAGACAGACAACCCAACGGCTTACTGTGTCTCTAGACATAGGCCCATATGGTTTAACATAACTTAGCAAAAGTTGATAATGGGTCCCCCTAAGAGGCTTTGTTCTAGCTAAATACTCATGAAGCATGGTCACAACACAGAGTCGTGGGTCTGTGAATGAATGAAGCTCAATGACCATGGCCTTGGACCCTGGTTTAGACTGTTTAACATGCTCTTGCAATCTGAATACAACAGATGATCCACTGTCTATCATTGAGTCAACTCGTAAAAGAAATAATGATTGCCCTCTTTGGGCAGTAACTAAAGCTAACAACATTGTAAGTTTAAGAGTTAAACTTTTGAGAGAAATCTCATTTACTGGAGACAATGTCTTTAAATAATTGAGAACTTGGTTAACATCCCAAACAGCTGTATAACGAGGCATAGCAGGACGTGACTCAAATACTCCCTTAAGAAATCTGATAACTAGTGGGTGTTTACCAAAGGGAAACCCATCTATTGAGGGGAGTATTGATGAAAGGGCAGAGCGAGCGGTGTTTAGGCTACTATAACTGAGACCCTCATTAAATAAAGTCAACAAAAACTCTAAAACTTGCCCTAAAGAGGGACAATCTGCAGTAATCTGTCCTTGATAACAGAAGTCAAGCCATTTCTTGTAATAGGATTGGTACTGTTTGCACGTCCCTTTTCTCCATGACTTGAGGATAACCTGGGCAGCTTCTGCTGAAATTCCCTGCTTTGTGATGAGTTCCCCGATAACTTGCATGCAATCAGTTTCAGTTTTTTCCCCATAGGATGTGGGTGACTGGGCTTGCTTGGAAGGTAGAGAGTATCCTCTGTCACTGGTAGCAATCGGGGCGTGTCCACCAACAGGTGTAGCAACTTTGAAAACCAAGGTTGGCTCGGCCAGAGTGGAGCAATCATGATCCCTTCCCCTGAGTCCCTTTCGATTTTCTGAAGGCAACGAAGAAGTAGACTAAAAGGAGGGAATGCATAGAATTGTTCTTGAGACCAGGTGTGAGAGAATGCATCAACAAATTGGGCTTCGGGATCTGGCTTCCATGACACATAACGGGGCACTTTTTTATTGATCCTAGATGCAAACAGATCAATAGATGGCTTGCCATAGAGTGCAATAATGTCATCAAAAGTATTGTCATTGAGAGTCCATTCAGTGTTATCATTAAATGTTCTAGATTCGTGGTCTGCATCAATATTTTCTTTGCCTGGTAGGGAAATGGCAGTTACCCAAAGATTCCTTCGAATACACCAGGTCCAGAGATCACGTGCTACCTTATTGCATCGCATAGACTGTGTTCCACCCATTGCATTAATAGCCGTGGTTACACTAACCCTTTTACCCATGGGTAAATAGCATTTGCCCACGGGTAAGGACGTTTTTGTGTGTAACCGCTATTCCCAGACCGAAACTGCCTTAGGGTTATTTCCATGGATACATCAAAGAGAACAAAAGAACTTCCCGTGACAGTTCCCGAACTGAAAAGTACGGTTTATCTGCTCCCTGAGGTGGCTTGGCCAATCATAATGCAGAACGTAGCTAATACAGGAAATCGCCTGCTGCTGCGGTTTGAGTTGACCTCTGATACGCTTGGTTAATTGCACGCTTACTAGAGTGAATTCGTATAACCCGTGTTTTATATGCTAATGAGCTGCGATATATTCTAATGAGCTGTGTACAATAAAAACAATAGACGTGTGGTCGAAAACCCCAAACAAATAACTTTAATTCTCGTATAGTACAGTATAGTACAGTTTACAGTATTTGCATTTACGGTCACTAGTATGCGTTTACAGTACCTCTTCTTTAATTTACTTTTACCACTTTTACTTTTAAATTGCATTTTACTGGCGATCCTGCTGGCAACACTTTTGGCCGATAGACGAATATAAAACACTGGACTAAAATCTCAAATTAAAGGCTGGAATTTTGACTCATGCTCGATGTAAAAACCTGCCAACTCACGAGTGACGTAAAACAAAGAAAACAAAAGGTACTGAAACAATAGAGTGCAAGACAACAAAGACATAAAACAAAGGGAAAAGTCACAGCTTTTTAAACCGAGGTAAACCCGGAATTTTAAGCCCCGACATGTTTATAGTTCTTTGTTTCGTTTTTTACAGGCTGTTACTGAAATGCTTGAATTGTTACCTCATGGTTTGAATTTGCATACGCTTAGCAATGCTTCTGTGAGATTTTAATTAATTTTATAACAATAAAAAGTCAGCCGTCTGAATTCCCTTTGTTTTATTGTACACAGCTCATTAGAATATAACGCGGCTCATTAGCATATAAAACACGGGTTACACGAATTCACTCTATTTGTAACACAAGGTGACATGGCAGGGTTTCGTGCATCACTGTGAGTATTTCTTTCTTTATTTTCATAAGTGTGCCCTTCAGACTGTCAGTAACGAAGTTGATTAAGTTATAATTTTTCTGTTTATCTGTTTGCAGGAACGCTAATCAAAACGAAGATCCCTACTTCAATGGGTATTTGTTTGCTGCACGAAACCAAACAAGGCCGCAAGGAAACCAAACCGGTAATCCCCTGTATGATGTTGGCAGAGCTCAAAATCAGCCTCCACCGCACTATCCAGCGATGCTAAATCCCTACGCGATTTACCAGAACCCTGTTCCCGGTACTAGCAATCATCTTCAGTTTGAACCAGACAGGGAGAGCATCAGTCCAAGTCCTAGTGAAACCTCGAACAGAAGTGACGATCGTAACAAGCGCAGTAGCTGGTCATTAACCGAAGAGAAATGCTTAATTGCCGCCTATAAGGAGTATTACGATAGACTCAAGTCTACAAAAAGCAGTCAAGGCAAGAAAAACATATGGGAAGATATTTTGAAGAAGTTTGAAAGTATGTGCCTGGACAATGGTCTGGAGTCAGAAAAGTCATTAGCGCAGATAAAGGAGAAGTGGCGCGCGCTGATGGATAAATACAAAAGTGTATGTGATAACAACAACCGCACGGGGAGGGAACGGAAAACGTTTAAACACTATGAAGACATAGACGAATTCATGTCTTCGTCAGACAAAGTAAATCCAAGATTTGTCAAGGAAACGAAAGCCCGCAAACAAGATTGCATTTCCGACGATACCGACGATATTTTATCGACCGAGAATGAAGATTGTGGTAAGAAACCAGAGAAACGGCCAGCCACAACTGCTGAAACTGACAGTGTGGACGCAGAGAAACCTAGAAAAACTGGGCAAAAAGAGGAAAATGGACCAAAAAAGAAGAAGAAAAGGCTTAGCGGCGATGACATGGAGCTCGGAATCCTTGAGATGATGAAGGCTCAGCAAGAATCCATCCAAAGATCTGAGGAGAACGACGACAGAGTTTTGGAAGCTCTCCTCAAATCTCAGGCAGAAGCGCAGCGACAACACCAAGAATTTGTTGTGTCTGTATTAGGAAAACTCGGGGACATATTTGCTTCCAAAAGATAGTTTCTAACTCCATGCTTTTATTCAAATGAAAAACAAAGAACAGTTTACTTGATTGTTGTACTAAGAAATTTTAATTGATCTTGAATATCATCTTGGACACTGAAATACATAGTGCTGTGAAATGATACATAAAAAATGGACAATCGAACAAGTACAAGGCTCTAAAATTGTACAACCGCTGTTTCTTTAGTATAACGTACGTTACAGTTACAGTTTTTAGCAAACATCATGTTTTATTTCCTGTAATTTTTCTCTTGTAAATTTCTATACTATTTTCATTGATTTTATATTACTATCAATTGTTTATTAATTCAATCTCCTGTTACTTTCAGGTTCAGATCAATCCGATCAGATATGTAATTGCTTAAATAAATTGCGAATCAAAACGTAACATTCTGAATATATAATTTATGAAACAACGAGGACAAAATCAAAGGGGATACTTCCTATTGATTTGCAACGTATTGAACAAGGGCTTGTTGAACCGCAGCTGCAGCCTGGGATGGGGGGCCGCTGTCGTCACCATCATCACCATCACTATCGTCATCATCAGTATCATCCATGTCGACTTCATCTCCTCGTAAAATACAAATGTTGTGTAGCACACAGCATGCAATGATAGTGTCGGGTATTCTGTCACTATCTTCGTCTAGGCGCTTAAGTAGAACCCTCCATCTTCCCTTGGTCAGACCAAATGCGTGTTCGGATACAATTCTCGCCTTAGATACCTCTCGGTTAAATTTTCTCTGGTCGCGCGTTAGACCACCAGTATCCTTAAATGGTCGGATAAGCCAGGTTCTATTTGGATAAGCAGTGTCTCCCACGATAAGTGGACGCACTACAGTTCCGCCTAAGTCAAATGTGGGTTCCATTAGGATATTCTCATCTTCAGCAGCCCAATAAACGTCAGTTAAACGAAGCATCCGAGCATCATGTAGGCTTCCAGGAAAACCGGTGGCAACAGATAAATAGAGGCCTGAGGCATCAACTACTCCCTGTACTAAGAAACTGTAGAAATGTTTCCGGTTAAAATAGTCTTCGTGGTTAATTTTCGGGGCCTTTATAGGTACATGGCTTCCATCTATTGCTCCAACTACATTAGGTATTTTACTTTTAATGTTGAAGCCTTCAATTTTTTTAGCTATCTCTGCTGCGGTAGATGGAAACTTGATAAACTCGTCTTGATGTCGGCAGATTTCTTGGACAAATTCATGGCAACACTTTACGACAGTCGGTTTTGCCAACCCAACCATCAGTCCGCACGAGCGGTAGCACTCTCCAGTAGCTAGTCGCCAGAGGCTTGCACCGACGCGCTTTGGAACTGGAATGGCATCTCGCATCCTAGTGTTTTGTCGCTGTAGCGCCGGTCCAACGAGCTGGCATATATATTCAAACGTATCGCGAGAAACTCTAAAGTTTTCTTTCCACCAATGATCAAGTGCATTGCTATTTAGCAGTTCTTGAAACCAATTCTGCGGTCGTGGAAATACCCAAGCGCTTCTTGGCCGGCGAGCACGTTCGCGACGAGCTCGTAAATGTAAATAAAACGCCGACAAACCTTGAAGATAGCGTAGATGAAAGCGCCTTCTTCGGTGTCTTCTCGCAAACAACTGCTGAATTGTAATATTTATGGAAGACTGCCGAATAATAAGCAGGAGAATCACTGTAATTAAGCTTATGAGATCACGATTCGTGTCATCCATGTCGATCTGTACGTTTCCCGCCAAACTTCAAGGGTCAGTGAACTCATATCTAATTATATTTTACCCTGAGGTGTCTTTTACTGTGTAACCGCATCCCCACGGGTAAGATGAAACCTGAGATAAACCGAACCCAAGCCATTAACCCTCGGGAAGGTCCCAAACCCAAGGTGTGTGTAACCACGGCTAATGTAAGCTACAGCAGTGGTATTATCTATGTAGATATTCACATGACTATTTGTCATGGAAGAGCAGAATGATTTCAATGCAAAAAGGGCAGCTAATGTTTCTAGTTCATTGATGTGAAGTTCTGACTCAGTTTCTGTCCAACGACCCCCTGTTCTAGATTCATAGCACACTGCCCCCCATCCTTGTTTAGATGCATCTGAATACAGGGAAAGTGAGGGGTCCTCATGGGATATTGGCTTAAATGAAGTATCAATATTGTTGATCCACCATTTGAGGTCGGCAATTGATGTAACTGATAATGTCATCATTGAGTTAAAGTTCCCTTTGTTTTCTTTCAAAGCTCTGATTTTGTCTATCTCAAGACTTCTATAAAACAGTTGGGCATATTCAATACCAGGGAACATAGAGACCATTAAGCCTATCACCTCAGAAACTTCTTGAATGGAGGCATGTGTTTTGGAATAAGAATAGACTTTTCCTGGTTTACAATAAAGCCCACTTTGGTGAAGAGTTGAACAGTGTCATACACATTGCTATTGCAATCATCAAATGAAGGCCCTTGAAGATATGAATCATCAATGTACCCTACATTGACATGACCCATTTGTCTCAAATTAAAGTAAACCGGTTTAAGTAATTTAGTAAAAAGTCTGGGGGCAGATGCAAGCCCATTAGGAAGGCAGGTAAACTGAAATAATTCCCCCTGCCAGGAGAATTTTAAATATTTTTGATAACTCTCATTGACTGGGACCGAGTAATAGGCATCTTTTAGATCCACCGATGCCATAAAACACCCAGGTGTCATAAGCAGGACTGCTGAGTTCAGGCTTTCCATTTTGAAGTGATGATTCTTAATATATTGATTTAAGTTCTTCAAATTTAGAATTAGCCTATATCCTCCAGTCTTCTTCTTTCGAAGAAAAATAGTTGAAAGAAATTGTCCTGGACAATGTTGACTTTTGACTATGACCCCCTTTCCCATGAGTTTTTCTATTTCTGTTTGAACAATGTCTTTTTCGTTAAAATTAGACTGAATTTCTTTAGGAGTCAGTTGCGTAGGAGGACAATCAAGAAACTCAACATTAAAACCTTTCACTGTTTTAAGAATCTGAGAGTCGGAAGTAAGTTTTCGCCATTCAGGGAGAAATAATTTCAATCTACCTGCCGTTTGTTCTGATTCAGTAAGGCATACATTCTGACTTACCTCTGGTAAGTCTTCTGAACTTTTGTTTACTTCCGTTGAGTTTGAGTCTTCTGCTTGCGATTCACTGGACTCTGGCTTGGTTGACCGCGATTTGCGGTCTGTCGCCAGCCTAAAAAATGCTTCTGGTTTGCTCTCGCTCGAAAGAATTTTCCTCTGCCACTGGAGGATTAAAATTTGTATCCAAAATGAGGTTGACTTTGGGCCCTATGATGAACTGTGGACGTGACTTTCCGGCCAACCCGGTTTACTTCAGAGATGTCTTTGACCTGTTTGGACAGGTCTTCTCCGAAGAGTTCGTCGGTTACAGTTGTAGACGCCGAGCAAAGGTGTTTATAATCCGAATGAAGGTCAGGCTTTATCAGCTCTTTTCGTCTAGTGTTGAGCTCGGTATTTGCATGAGCCAAAAGAGAAAGGCTATCGATTGCCTCTTGGGCGAGCGCTTTCCCGCCATTCATCTCATTGACACGTTTCAAGATGGCGTCAGCAACGCGAGCAAGGGCTGTCATGCCTTTGACGAGAGATGTTTGTACTTTTTGAGATTTTAGGTCTTGAGACCTTATACCAGGACTGAGGTTGTTCCATATCAGTTGGTTGACCCGAACCCTTGTCAAACCCTCACAGTTTTCCGGTTGCGGGTACTTGTTAAGCTTGTCCTGAAGCTTATCTTCGAGCATGCTGTCGCGAACGAGGCGCGTCACAATTTTTGCTAGCCCTTCATGAATGGGAGGTCCCTTTTCCTCGGACCGGAGGTCATTTTTCACCGCTTCAAGGAAATCACCAAGTGATTCGCCTTTGTCAGACTGTTTGTCGGTGCCAGGTTCCTTGGCATCAGTCAAAAGTGCATCTACCGACTCATCAACATCCAGGTGACCACTGGAAGTAGGCGGTTTTGAAGTCGCATCGGCGCGAACTTCTTGCACTGACGGTTTTGACAGATTACTGTCCATTTCACCGTCTGAGACCCCTTCCTCATAGGTAAACTTCTCGAGTGTTTTTGTTAACACACTTGTTAAAGAGTCAGCCATCTGTGAGAAACCTTTTTCCATGGCTTTTTGCAGAGCGCTGGCTTGCGCGCTCGTCATGTCTTCTGGACGGGAGTCAGTTATGACATTCCTGTCCTGTTTAGTGCTCTGTTTTTGTTGCTTTCCGGATTTTTCTCCGGGTACTGGGTGAACCTCGACCTGAACGTCTTCCGAAGGTCGTTTAGACGACGAAGCCGACATTTTTAAGGCAAAAGAAAAGTCCACTTTCGCGACACAGCACTAAGACAACCGTTCACCACGAAGGCAACAACGCACTGAGTTCACGCAGGTGCTATCTCGCGTGGTCCCTCTGTGGATGACAAGGTGGAATGCACTTTGAACCTTAACTTTTTTAGCGGTCTTTGCGTCTAGGCCAATGAGATCACTAGTTGTAACAATGAAAAAAGTTGACATTCCATCGTCCATTGCCATTAGCACTTTCCTTCTTATGCGGATCACTACTTAAAACGTGCTTAATTCAGTTGTATCGATTTCTTGAATTTCATCGAAGAGAGCTCGAATTCGTTATAAATGGTACGCGTTTAGCTTTTAAACATAAACTAATGGAAATTTGAATAAAATATTTCCAAAGAAGATTGTGTTGTCCATTTTTTGGTTTGTTCATTCATTAAATAGATTGAAAAACGATTTTATGTAAACAAAACAGGACTTGCATTTTATGATTCCATCTTCACTCGCGTCGCCTTATGCAAATATGTTTGTGTATTTTTTGCAATTTTGATTTCCACATCAGTTTCTCGGGCAATTTTTTGACAAGCAACAAGTGTATTTCATTTGGAAAGTAGTGGTACTAGCTATTATTCCATTTTTTTTTGTGAACTTTTGTACGGTCTAAATGAACTGTGCAGGCGGTGGCGTAATGTTTTTGAGAATTGCTGAAATTGAAAAATAGCCCAGTCGTCAATCTTAATTCTTGTGCTTCCGACCTTTCACTTTGGTTTAGCTTATCATCGGTTTTCTGTTCAGGGTGCGACGCTGTCGATGTACATGTAGCAGTCCAACATAACTCGAGCTCCAATATAACTCCAAATTGGATTGTTAACTCGAATTGCGAAAGGATGTAAGCAAAAATACTTTGTCTGGTATTGTATCACCGTAATCAAAACTAACATTCTAAGGCAGTGTTCTACGGGGTTTCTTTTCAGGTGACAGTTTTTCACTCCCACAGTATATCTGATCGGTTAGTCCTTCCGCGACTTTTGGGTGGCCATTACTCTCGGAAATCTAGAGTATTGATATATTTAGCAATAATTACCACCATCAATTTTTATACCGTTTTTAATAGGTTGCCTACGACTTGTAAAATGTTCTCATTAGGTTAAATGGTTTTGTTTTCAAGTTAGAATAAAAGCAATCACAAAAAAATCTACAGCTCCACTTTGATAACTTATCTAAGCGGTCAGAATAAAATGATCGCAGAAAATCAACAAACCATAGTTAATCGTGGGACAGGTTATGAAACCATGCAGACTTCAACAGCGATAACAAAGGTACTACAATTTATGTTGAACCGTTCTTGCGCCTGCACATCTTTTGTTTTTGTGTTGTCTATTGTGTTGTGCAGGGTCAAGGCCGAAAAATGATAACGAAAATATCGAACAGACATTTCTCAGGTTTCATAACCATTGCACTGTATAACTATGAATAAACGAATGAGCTTTATAAGAAAAAGCGTGCATTTAGACTTTTTTTTTGGCTAGATAACTTTATTTAGCAAACAAATAACAATACAGCATATTACACACAAAGAAGCATCATTGGCATATTACATCACAATCAATAAATAAAACTAAATAAGTTTTTCGATTTGATACTTATACTTAAGTTTGCTTAAAAATTCTTGTACATCTAATTCTTGATGGTTGAGTTTTTGATTGTACAGATAGTATTTGGCATACAAGATACAATAGTTAAATTTCCTCGTAATTTTAAGGAACCGAGGTTCTGTGGGTGGGGTTTTGCCAAAGATAATTTCTGAATCACTTATTGTAAAAGAAGTGGCATTGTCTTTGTTAAAATTAGCCAAAACACTTTGAAGAAATGATTTGGTAAAGCGACACTTTAAGAACTTATGGCCAATAGAGTCTACTTGGTCGCAATAGTTGCAATTGGGACTGTCTACAATCCCAAAGAAATAGAGTTCTTTACAAGACACAACTATTCTATGCAAAAGCTTAAAATAAAATTCTTTAATTTTATTTTCCTTGCAAATGTTCATAAACTGCTTGAAGTAAATCCTCAATGAGAGGTCGTTTGAGGAAAGATCCTGTTGCCACTTACTAACTGCTTTAATTTCTTGAGGACTGCTTTTGATAAAAAGCCAGCAATAGTCTTTACATTTGAATTTTAATAAATCAATTTTTATGGTGGGGTGAAGATTAAAAAAGGTTGCGTTGGTTGTAAACTTCTGTTTGTCTATACTAATAACTCCAGCTTTTTTAAGTTCTTTTGGAATTGCAGAAATAACTTGAAAGTATTCTAGAAAATGCGATTTGACTTGGTATTTCTGATAAAATTCCTGGTAAGACAACAGCTACCTATCATCTCTAAGCAGATCTTGAATTGATATAATTCCCTTTTGAAACCAACTTCGCAAGAAGAACATTTTACCTTCGATCAAGATCTCCTTGTTATTGAACAAAATCATATCTTGGCCGAAGCTGGTTTCATACAGGTCTCTGAGTTCCAAAAAATAGAGTACGATTTGTTCGTAGAACGGTGGTAAATTTACATGACGCAAAAGTTTTTTTATCAAAATTACATCGCAAAAGGAAATTGAGACCACCTACTTTATCAAAATAGTACTCGGGAATTACTTTCCAATTCTCACTTCTATGTAGTTGGTCAACAGAAAGAAATCTCGCAACCTATGCAAGCTTTAAAGCTTTGGCCATGATTTCAATGTTTGGCATCCGCAATCCTCCCTCTGGGTAGTCCTGATAAAGGACACGCCTCTTTATTTTATCTTGCTTTTTGCTCCATAGAAAATTAAAAAGCGACGTCGTCGTTGAAGAAACAATTTCTATAGGCATTACCAATGACGAAGTAGAATATATGAGGCGGGGTATACCCAGACATTTGGATATCAGACAACGACCAAATATAGTAAGTTTTCGAGATCTCCAAATATCTAGAGTTGTGTTCAAGTCTTGCACTTTTAAAGCGAAATTCTTTTTCGCATTGTCTTTCTCATTATAGGAAATGTAGACTCCTAAAATTCGAACCGGATCTTTGGTCCATTTAAAGTTCAAGGGTTTATCTACCCTGTTTCTCCATGGGCCCAACCATATTGCTTTGGTTTTGGAGGTGTTCAGTTTTAAGCCGGATATTTTTCCAAAATCATTGACAATACCAACTAGGTTTCCAGCAGAAGTCAAGCTGTCTAAGAAAGCAGAGGTATCATCCGCATATTGACTTAACTTAAATTCAGTACCAAATATTGTAATACCTTTAACACTATTGTCCTGTCTTATCTTAGTAGCAAGAGCCTCAGCAGCAAGGATAAACAAATAGGGAGACAAAGGGCAACCTTGTCTTACACCTCTCGATAATTTAAAATAATTAGTACAAAAACCATTGTTTATGACATTACTTTCAACATTAGCATAGAAAGTAGAAATCCATCTCCTAATGTTGCTTCCAAAGTTGAAAAGAGAGAGTGTTTCCTGAATAAAGGCCCATTCCACAGTGTCAAAGGCCTTTTGAAAGTCCAGACATAATAAGATCCCGGGGATTTTCTGCAGTTCAGTTTGTTGTAGAATATCATTAACAAGTCGAATATTTTGTCCTATATATCTTCCTTTCATAAAACCAGACTGATCAGTATGAATCAGAGTTGGTAGAATACGTTCTATCCTCTTAGAAATAACTTTTGACACTATTTTATAGTCGGTATTCAATAAGGTTATTGGACGCCAGCTTGACAGGAGCAGAGGGTCAGAGTCCTCTTTGAGAATAAGTGTTATAACACCTCTACGTTGGGAAATTGACATTTCACCTGATTCATAAGCGGCATTAAAGCAGTCAACGAGATCTTGACTGAGAAGACCAAAGAATTGCTTATAAAACTCGATTGTAAAGCCGTCGTCCCTGGAGGACTTTCCATTTTGAAAGGATTTCAAGACATTTTCACATTCGTCTACGGTTATATTACCTTCAAGATCATTTTTTCTTCCTCAGATAGCTTTTGAAAATTCACACCCTGGGTGAATACTTCAAAACCATCTGTGATGTCGTCTACACACGAGCTATATAATTACTCATAAAATTTTTGAATCTCGTCCATAATCCCCTTGTCATTACCCACCATCTTCCCATTTGACCCTTTAATTTCTGTGATGACTTTTCTGTTGTAGTTTCTCCTTTCCATATTAAAAAAGTATTTGGTTGGTTTTTCACCATATTCAATCCATTTTACTTTTGAGCGGAACATTGCACCTTTTCCCTTAGTTTCATAGAGGCTGTCGAGTTCGCGTTTTAGACGTTCATATTCCTTTAGTTAAGACTCAAGATTTAAAAGATCAGAGCTGTTACAGATTTGTTTGTCTATTTCCTCTACACGTCTTTGTAAATCCGACTCCCGTCTGCGAAAAATCAAAGCTTTGCGCTTGGAAAAAGGTATTGTAATACTGCTTATTTCCATTTTAATAAGCTCCCATTTCAGTCTTTTGTCCACAATGTTAGCATACTTCTCACGGATCAAAGGATAATTGTTAGTAATCAATTCTAGAAATTCATTGTCCTTCAAAAACCTATTGTTAAATTTCCAAAGTCCCGGGCCTCGTGTTGCGTTTGAGAAGTGAAAGCTTAATTTAACAGCTTTGTGATCTGGGGCGTTAGCACTTTTAATGTCAACCCTATTTACATAATTAACCAGAAATTTAGCTACGAGATAGAAATCGATTCGCGATTTAACTATTAAAGATTTAGACTCATAAGAATAGCTTTTAATGCTAGGTTTCATTTTCC
This sequence comes from Cladopsammia gracilis, assembly GCA_022457155.1. Taxonomy (NCBI): domain Eukaryota; kingdom Metazoa; phylum Cnidaria; class Anthozoa; order Scleractinia; family Dendrophylliidae; genus Cladopsammia; species Cladopsammia gracilis. Next base: position 231,607 of record JAJGOT010000173.1, on the reverse strand, counting down.
TGAATATATCGACTAAGTCTAATTCTTCCATCAGGGAAATAATTTTGTTTCGGTGGAACGTTGGTCTCCACGGTATATCGCCTTTCTTATCGATACTTTCTAGCGTTGCATTCCAATCTCCTCCTACAATGAGCTGGGCAATGTTGAAATTAGTTGTCAAAAACTCACTCAGAACCTGCATAAATTTTTCTTGAAGTTGGGAGCTGGTAGGTGCATAAACATTGCAGATAGCAATTTGGAATCCATTTAAAATTGCATCAACAGCGACGATTCTTCCCTCTTGGTCTCGGTAGGTATAGTTCACTAAGGCATGACAAAGTGGATTAACAAGAATACAGACACCTTTGCTGTGGTTGGACCCATGGGAGAAGAAAATGTCGCCACCCCATTCATTTTTCCACACGGTCTCATCTGTAGATTCAGAAAAAAATTCTTGCAAAAGATAGAACTCGCAGTTTTGGGTCCTTTAAATAACTAAAAATAGATCTCCGTTTGATTCGATTTTTTAAACCTCTAACATTTAAAGTAAGAATATTACATTTTGAAAAACCCACCATGAATGTCTAAATTAAAGATGTACCATAGAATGTCCAATGATGCATCATCGAAAAACATGGAACATTCAAACTAAAAACACAACAATGAAACATGTAAACAAATAAAGAGGCAATAACGTGCATTTAGACATGCGGATGCAAACTCGATGCAAACTTGGATGCAAACTTGTTTATGCTCGGACTACGATTAATTGTTGTTGGAAGGCATTGTTTAAGACAAACAGTTGAGGCGTCACTCTTTTTTGCCACCTATGTTTTTACACAAAATGAGTCAAACGTTCGTGCGAAACTGAGCTGTTACCTAAGGGTAAATAAACTGTTCTAGTTCTTCAAAACTCACTCGTCTGTGTCTTGACAACAACAATAACTTGTCAGACAGTTGGAGTTTTCGTTTTTGTAAATGAAAGCAATAACAACAACGCAACAATGACGGTGTTAACATGGAAAGAAAAAACTATTTACTGACTTTATGCAAAGCTATAGGGTTCAGAGTTCCCTTGAACTTTGTAATCGACGAGGATGAAACTTACATATGTAGGATGAAAATGAGGATGAAAATGAGTTAGTTCGTTCACCGTATCACGTCTTCCAAACTCGTTTGACTGTTTTGATGTTCACGCACGTGGTTATTGCTGCTGCCATGGCTTCGCCGCTGCTGGGTTCTGTTAAAGAATTCGATTCTACTGTCGATACCTTTATGAAATATGCTGAGACTAAACAAAAAACGTGTTGTTTCTTCGGCCATTCCGCCCTTGTTTTTCTTGTTTGTACTTCTATATTTACCTGGTTACAACAACATACGGACAACTTCTATTTGAAAGAGCAACACTCAAGGGTGCTTTCAACTTAACAGGGCTCAATCGTTACATTCTAAACATTACCAGCAGTGTTTTAGGTAAAAAATGAAATGTTTGATTACACGGTTTACTGTGGGTTTATGTTATGTTTAAGACTATTTCCATGTGTTGTAATCCCGTCTGGGTATAAGAAGCCTTGAGACACGTTTTTTCTCGAAAGAAAAACGTTCCCGGGAAAGACCTGCATGTCAGACTATTCACTTCGTAAAATGTCCATGTTGCCAGTGAGGTTGTCCTGATCGTGGAATGGTCGGTTGACAACCAAGTAGTATCTTGGGGACGTTGGCTCGATTACTGCTCAAGGGACAAGAGATGAGATTCTTAAAATAAGACACTAAAATATACACTAGTTGTTTAACCCATTGACTACTATAACACCCAAAACCAAGACCTTATACTGGTCAAATGTGATGTCATCACCTTTTACGACAAAAAATAATTGATAACCAACTCACAAAGGAGGAAGACATCTTCCAAAGTGTGCTCAAAGGTGAGCGACGCCATAAATTGGGCCAGAGATAAACACAAGAAACCTAGTACGTTTCACTAGTAAAATGAAAGGAACATTTGGTCTTCCTACCACTTGTCACTTGGTGTTTAAAATTTTCGCTTTCTTCAGCGTTTAAACGGCAACGTGTTTGGACAGTTTGCATTAGTGGTTTCAAAATACATTTTGTGGCTAAAAATCGGAGTCAATGGGTTAAATAAACACTCAGATCTATACTAGCTATGAAGATAAATCAGGGTGTTGCCTTTGCAATGTGTTCTTTCATCTTTGGTTTTTACCTGTTTACCAAACCTAGACAAGAAGAACAAAACTGCATTAGGCATTCATAAATAGATATAAATAAAATCCAAAACTCTAGCCATCAAATGTTAATGAAGTTTAGGTGAGCTTGTCCTTCCGTACATTTAAACCCCGTTAAATGCAACTACTGAAGGGCCAGGGAAATTTGGTGGTGTTGTGGTGTGTAGTGAGGTCAACTTATGGTACGAATCCCTTTTCGCAAAACACTGTAACCTGAACCATTCTAACGAGAGGAAGATGTTAGTCACTAAAATATATTTGTTTGTCACTGAATTTGCAACTGAACTGTTTCCTTGTTTTCTCAACTTCTACTAGCTTTTGTATATTATACTCCACTATGCATATTGAGTGGTCGTATTATTGGGATTTGTTTATAAAGAAAGCTTTATTCTTTAAATAACGTTTGAGTACTCAAAAGGTGGACATTAGTCACATTAACAGGGTTTTCGTATCAGAAAATGACTGCTTTTGCTCAAACCTAAAAAAGGAAATATGGTGTTCATCTCTGTAAACCGAATGCCATGCTAGCCAGGCAAAGATTTGGACAGAAATATGACCACCATTTTGCAGGTTCTTTAAACATTTAACAGCAGTTTCTAAATCTACACCCCTGGAATAAATGACTATTTTTTAAGCAACATGACACACTGTGCCGTCAGAGGATACAACCAAACACTTACCAAATTGCCAGTCAAAACAAGAAGAAAACAAGCAATATTGCTTTTCAGTGTCATTTGGTGACTTTTGATGGCTGAAATGAAAAAGAGATCACAATCTGTAGGTAAAACAATGGTTTCTAGGGGTATTTGGGATAAATACCTCGAGTAATATTTCAAAAAGGCTCGTGATATTTGGGGCAATTTTGAAATTTTGCTTACGGTATTTATCCCAAATTCCCTGTAGAAACCGTTGTATTATTTGTTTATACTACAAGGTTGAGAAATTTCGCTTTTTTAACGCTCACACGTGTAATCACTGACCCGCAACCAAAGATAACTTTAAAATAATTTTTTTCTTATACACAATGACAACTCAGCATCTCTGCTTCAACTTTTCAATTTAATAAGTAATTACAGTAGAAAATTTGGAAACCAATATCCAAGGCACCAAGGAGCTCTTTAGACTGCAACAAACATTCAGCTTGGGTGATCGGTGCTTTTATAGACAGAAAACATCAGCGTGAGGCAATTTTGCCATACTTACATGAACTCGCGGAGGAGCTTTTGATAAAACTTTAAACATTTCTACTTTTTATGGTTTCTCTGTCCTCAAAATTAAAAACACTACTGCCCACCTCCTCTAGATGATGGACAAGGACACTAGCTACTATAAGCAAAGTGTCTGGCTGTCACTTCAGCGAAGAACTTCTCCATTTGCTTGCCGAGTTGTCTGGCATCATAGCTAAAACTATCCGCATGGTATCCTTTGCTTTCAATCCAGCTCGATTAAATACCTTTTTTCATTTTGGCAATTTCTGAACTTTCCTTAATTATTGTATTTCACTGTCGTCAAATTTGGGAAAGCTATCCGCCATTGTTTCAACAGGACAAAGCCATCTCCATTGCCATGGCAACTGTAATTTCTAAATGTAGGTATTTCAAATTTGGCTGAAATACAGCTCGTCTCAGCCAATCACATTTTAGAAATTTCCCAGCCAGTAATAGAAAAAGAAAAAAAGGGAGGTTGGCCGACAAGTGTTCCAATTCTACAATCATAACATCATAAAACATTCTAGCTGTTTGTTTCTTGCGCCAGTTTCTATCACAAAAAAAAGACAGATCAACTGCAGAATGTTTTTAAAAAAGAGTGGTAATGTTACTTCGATGGCCCCAGAAAAGAGAATATTTTATCGATGTCACTGATTATTGCGAAAGCTCATTAATTTTCTGTGCATGGTTCGTCACCTAGTTCCCAGTGTTTCTCGAGTGTAATTCGGACAAGCTCTGGTGATGCCCATAGGCTCTGAGATGTGACAGTCAGTACTTAAAAGGGGTCAGAAATACTATTAATACTGAACTAAATCCACAATATCATGTTAACATACTGAAATTCTGACATGTTGGTGTTTTTCCTATGACTCCTGCTTCATTCATAGCAGTCACGTCTACACATATTTGTGTCTCTTTTGGCCTCTCTCCAGGTTTCTTCATCACCAAAGCGTTATAATGAAATTCCAGAGACGTTTGTGTTCCGAGAGCAACATAATCATTAAGGATATCCTTTCCGGATATGTTCACCACATAAAACTTGGCCCCAATTTGTGGTTCCCATTTCAACTTTGCTGCTTTCGCCTCTGTTCCATTGATGGACTCAACTGGTAGTTTAACTGCAAAAGATTGCAGATGTTTGATACGATTTTTAGGTGTATATATGGAGGGCTGGAATGATTTAACAATTAAACTTTCTAAAACATCCATTTCATAGCAAAAGTGCAAACGTTTCAAAACACATCTGTGTGATTATGGCAGATAATGTATGTTCTTTTGATATTCAAGTTCTGTAATAAACCAGCCATGAGTATGGTTGAACACACACTAATTTATTCAATAGAAAGAAAAGCCTTACATAAATCATGTGATGGTCATGTGACTACTGTCACGCATTCGTGTCACGCATATAAAATGATCTCTATTACAATACATTATTACAATCCTCCCCTCTAAGACCACTATTAATTAATTCGACTCATTCATTTTCAAAAATAGCACAAAAACGAAACTAGTGCCAGTCTGTTAACTCAGTAACGGTTACTCAGTAAATCTCAAAGTCTACAATCATAGTTCAAAAAGTTCACAATCAAAGTTGATAGTCCTTTAGGTATGCGGGTCGAGTGCGACTCCGCACAGGGCGTGACAGCTTCGGGCTGGGGGCGACAGGTGGCTGCTCAGCAGGTGTTGGAGACTTAAGTTGCTCTTGCTCAGGCAGGACTACTGGCATAATTTCTGGAATCTCCTCCTCCACTGACTGTGTCGCTTCTTCCCCATTCACACGAGCTCGAACCTGGTCTTGATGTCTTCGGACAACTGTACCATCCTCCAACTGCACACGAGCTGACACAGGACCGGTTTTCTCCACAACAGTGCCTGGCATCCAAGTCTTCTTGTACCGGAAATCCTTAGCATAAACTGCTTGGCCCTTCTGTATCTCCCTCTCCACAGCATGATGGTCGTGCGAGGCCTTCTGTTGGGTCTGTTTGTTCCGCACTCGAGCTGCTAGGTCAGGAACCATTTGGTTCAGTTGCGTGTGCAACTTCCGTTTCGTTAGGAGCTCAGCTGGTGGAACGCCAGTCGTACTATGGGGCGTGGTGCGGTAGCTGAGGAGGAATCGGGACAGCCTTGTCTGCACACTTCCCTTCTCCATCTTCTCAAACCCTTCCTTAAAAATTCGAACCGCCCGTTCAGCCAGGCCATTTGATGCTGGGTGATAGGGGGCTACTCTGATGTGTCTGATGCCATTCTTCTTCATAAACTCTTCAAATTCTGCACTGGTGAAATTGCTGCCATTGTCACTAACAAGTACTGCCGGTAGGCCATGTACAGCAAAAATCTCTCGCAATTTCTCAATTGTGGCACTAGATGTGGTAGAGCTCATACGGTGTACGTCTAGCCATTTAGAGTAGGCATCGATTACCACCAGGAACATTTCTCCTTTGTAGGGCCCTGCATAGTCAATGTGGATTCTTGACCATGGAAGTCCTGGCCACTCCCAAGGGTGAAGTGGAGCTTCTGCTGGTGCTCTCTGATGCAACTGACATTTCTCGCAACGTTTCACCTCCTTCACAATGTCTTGGTCTATGCCCGGCCACCACACATAACTTCGGGCAAGAGCTTTCATGCGCGATTCGCCTGGGTGGGCTTCGTGCAACTCAGTGAGTACCTTCTTCCGTCCTTGAGGGGGCACCACCACTCTGGATCCCCAAAGTACACAACCGTCTTCCACACTTAGCTCAGACTGTTTACTGAAGTACGGGTTCAACTCTTCCGATTTGTTTGTTGCCGGCCAGCCTTCCAAGATGAAGCGCAGTACTTGTGAGAGGACAGGGTCTCTCTGGGTCCACTCCTTGATGTGACCACTGTGCACGGGTGTTCCTTCTAAATGTTCCATTAGCAAGATGGTCTCGCCTGGTAGTGGAGCTGCATTGGGCATCCCGGGTAAAGGTAGTCTACTCAGGGCATCAGCATTCCCATTTGTCAGACCGGCCTTGTAAGAGATCCTGTACTCGTAAGCTGACAAAGTGAGTGCCCATCGCTGAATTCGCGGTGCTGCAAGGGTTGGAATCCCTTTCTTCTCGTTCAATAAACCTTCCAAAGGCTTATGGTCCGTTTTGAGGATAAACGGATGTCCATAGAGAAACTGATGAAATTTCTTTACTCCATAGATAATCGCTAGGGCTTCCTTCTCCAAGGTTGAATAATTTCTTTCGGCCCCATTTAGAGCTCTGGAGACATATCCTATGGGACGTTCAGTTCCGTCTTCCATTTTGTGAGATAGGACCGCTCCCACTCCATAATCCGAGGCATCACTTGCGAGAATGAGTTCCTTATCTGGGTCGAAATGTACCAGTAGCTTGGCTGACTGCAACATTTCTTTAGCTTTCTTAAATGCTGCCTGTTGCTCCTTTAGCCACTCCCATTTTGCTCCTTTCCTTAGGAGTCTGTGCAAGGGCTCCAGTACAGTGGCCACGTCAGGTAGGAACTTGTGATAGTAATTGAGCATACCCAGGAATGCTCGTAGCTGGCTGACGTCCTGTGGCTCTGGTGCATTTCTGATTGCCTCCACTTTAGCTGCAACGGGCTGAACTCCATCTCCATTAACTATATATCCACAGTACGTGACTTCAGGTTGCATGAACTGGCATTTTTCTAGTCGAAGCTTTAATCCTGCCTTTGACAGCCTGTTTAACACCGTTTCGAGGTTGGCTAAATGGTCAGGGTCATCTTTGCCGCTGACTAGGATATCATCAACACGGACAATCACATGTGGAATGCCCTGAAGCAAGTTTTCCATTGTGCGTTGGAAGATTCCTGGAGCTGAAGAAACCCCAAAGGGCAGTCTGTTGTACTGATAGAGACCCTTATGGGTATTGATGGTTGTATACTTCTTTGAATCTTTGTCAAGCAACAGTTGTTGGTACGCCTGTGACATATCCAACTTCGTGAACTTGCGACCACCCGCCAGTGTCGCTAGTAAGTCCTCCGTTTTAGGGATTGGGTACTTGTCAAGCTTTGACACTTGATTAACGGTGCACTTATAATCTCCACAAATGCGGACAGATCCATTTTGTTTGACCACTGGAACGATTGGTGCTGCCCACTCCGTAAATTCGACGGGGGATATAATGCCTTCACTCTGTAGTCGATCCAACTCCTGTTCAACTTTAGCTTTAAGGGCGTAGGCTACTGGGCGAGCTTTCATGAACTTGGGTGTTGCCCCCGGATCTACGTAAATTTTGGCTTCAGTGCCCTTGAGCGTACCGAGTCCCTCTCTGAACACTCCTTTGTTGTCGTCCAAGATCTTCTGTAACTGGGGGTTGACTTCCTGGACGGTGAAGACAGTGTTCCAATTTAGCTGTATGACATGAAGCCAGTCCCTCCCAAGTAGGTTGGGACCTGGTCCTTTGACCACCACTGCAGGTAACTCATGCTCTTGATTCTGATACTTGACTGGAATCCTTACTTCGCCCAAAATTGGTATCTTCTCCCCTGTGTATGTGCTTAGTACAGCATTCGTTTCGCTCAATTCTACTTGGTCACACAACTTGTGGTATGTCTCTTCATTCAAGACAGTCCTAGTTGCACCTGTGTCAATTTCCAACTTCTGTGGTTTTCCCCACAATTCCAAGGTCACTTCGAACGCCTTCGCTCGACCTGGCTTCTCCCCCTGAATGTGGTACATCGTTTCCGCGTACACATCTTCTCCATCGCTGGCCTCTTGTAACAGGTTTGTTGGTTGTTTCTTCTTTCCGCCTTGTTTCACCCGCGGTCCAGACTCGGCCCCTCTACTCGTCTTTTTCTTGTCACCACGACAGGCTTTCGCGACATGCCCTTTCCGACCGCATTTGAAACACTGGGCCTCTTTGAATCGACAGGATGAAGCGTCGTGTTTCTCTCCGCAACGAAAACACTCTGTTTTCACTTGAGGACCTTTGTTGTTCTTGTCGCGCGCGTGGACGTGATGAACGTTGCTGGGGGTCGTTTCGGCTTTCATGTCGACCACGTGCTTTGATGCGGATTCGATCGCGAGAGCGATATCCACGGACTTTTTAAAAGTTAGCTCTGGTTCTGCCAATAATCTTCGCTGTATTTTCTCGTCGTTGATCCCACAGACTAACCGATCTCGAAGCATTTCAGGTAGAGTCTCGCCAAAATTGCAATGTTCAGTGAGTTTACGCAATCCCGCCACGTATGTCGCTACTCCTTCGCCTTCCTTGCGATTTCGGCTGTGAAATTTAAAACGCTCAACTATTTCGCTTGGTCTTGGGGAAAAATGCTTTCCCAGTTCCTCGACAATCTTCTTGTAAGTTGTCTCCGCTGGTTTCGCCGGTTGAAGTAAATCTCTTGCGAGAGCATATGTTTTACTTCCACACACACTGAGTAAGATCGCTCGCTGTTTTGACGCTTCTTCTAAGTCGTTCGCCAAGAAATACTGCTCCAGTCGCTCAATATACTGGGTCCAAGTTTCTTCTGATTCTATGAATTCGCCAATTTTTCCGTACGTCGCCATTCCGTAACGAATCTAGACAGAAACTCCTCGTCGCCAATGTAATAAACCAGCCATGAGTATGGTTGAACACACACTAATTTATTCAATAGAAAGAAAAGCCTTACATAAATCATGTGATGGTCATGTGACTACTGTCACGCATTCGTGTCACGCATATAAAATGATCTCTATTACAATACATTATTACAAGTTCCCTGTAATGTTCTGTATTGTTTTCATGTAGACAAGTAAAGTGAACCGAAAACGATTATATGGATGCACATTTTTTGTTACTTGTGGCGAAATGTCAACGACTATTAAAATGAGCGTGTTTCATGGGACACCTCTTCTGGAACATTCTAGAAACGTTTTTTGGAAGTGATTCTGCGATTAGACACTAGATAGTGTTGACGAGCATTTTAGACTGCTCTAAAAGAAATTATATGGGAGGTTGATTAGTTAAATTATTGTGCTGTGTTATTTTGCTGGGTGAAAGAATATTAGACAAAGATTTCGTAAGAGAGTGACAGTGTCGTAGATTCTGTAGGGCAGCATGTAGGGTGAAGGATGAAAGCGGTCATGGTTTCAAGTGTCGGCTACTGTATGTAGTCTTACTTTCCAGATATAATTTTGTTTCTCCGTAAAAGCACTTAAAGCATTAGATAATGCACTGGATTTAATAGATGCCACGAGTTGAAGCTGTACAGCTTCTTATTTTTTTCGATCAACAGACAAACATTTGAATATATGTGTTTCGCGGCTTCGGGATGAGTTGCTACTTTAAATTGTTGTAACTGATTCGATTTAAAAAATATTTCGATTTTAAGTCAGATTCGAAAAATTCTATCACCTCTTAATTGGTTAGATTTTCGGCCCAGCTCTTCCACGGTTTTAGGCCCAGTCCTGGCCCCATTTACGGCGCCCAAAACAATAACCAAAAAAAAGAACTACAAAATTATATTTGTGAGAATTACGATCGAAATTCACAACAATATGAAAATCGTATGTTTGACTTTGAACTGCGGATAAACATGAGTGAAATTTATGATTCTCGCAATGTGCCCTCAACTTAAGCAGTTGAAAAAGAAACCTGAAAAAAATTCAGGCTTGAACAGGTTTCGAACACATGGTCTTGCGATACCTTTCCTGTGTGGCAACCTCATCATCTGTTGCCTTATTTGCTGATGACATCACATGCTATTGCGCGATTAAAACTGTCAAGGATGGTGCCAAACTACAGTGCGACCTTGACCAAATATGTGAGTGGTGCAATCTTTGGTGCATGGACCTCAATCAGTCGAAATGTGGGCTTCTCTCGATCACCAGAAATGTAGAACCCTTTCAAGTTTTGTACAAGCTACATGTTTGTATTGAATGCTCCAGTCAAGGTTGCAGATCTCCAAAAAGATCTTGGGGTCTTAATAACCATCGACCTAAAATGGAACTCATATGTTCTATCTGTAACTTCCAAAGCTTACAAGATGCAAGGCTTTGCTAGTAGATCCACACATGACCTTCAAGTCCGCAAGTCCTTGAAAATTGCTCTAGTCTGAACAGGGGGGGGGGGGGGGGGGGGCAGAACACTCATCGATTTTTCGTATAGGATTCCTCCAACAAAATATGACGTCACATCCGGTTACAAAATGCCACTCCATCCCGCTCGGCTCGTCTCCGCCTCTTTTTTTTAAACCGACAGTGGCATTGAATTTTATATCATGACACTGCTTTGTCCCATTCAGCAAAGATTTTGGCAAAATAGGAATGTTTAATTTTTGTTTTGACGGTAAATTACAACAAGCGAAGTGGCATGTAATGGTGGACATTTCACACTCAAAACTAGTTACGCTCGGACTTTTGGCTCTTGTCGTTTCTGATTGAGTGAAATCATCGCAAACTATGGCCCACGGTCTCAATAACATCAAGAAGGAACCACTGGAGGTCATAGTTTTTATTGTGTTGTAGGGGAACATTATTACTACTCGACCTGAAGCTGTCAGACAGTCAAATTCGAAAGGAAGCGGGAAAGTGTAGCTTTAACTATCGGGGCACTGTTCTTTGGAATGGCCTATCAAATGAAATCAAAGCTGAGCCATCTATCGCATCCTTTAAAGCCGCCTTATAGTAGTTTTAATCTTATAGGTAAACATAGAAAAATTCATTAGTATTAATTTTAATTAGAAATTTTTAACATGTTTAGGTATTTATAGAGAATATTTAGTATACACGGCTCTCTGGAAGAGCATTTTGTAATTAATGATGGGATACCGTGTTTTTAAATAAAGCTATGATGATGATGATGATGAAATTCCCGACTCCCCGAGCACAGAAGATGTTCAAATGCCCGGGGCTTGCCCGTGGGCGGGGGGGGGGGGGGGGGGGGTTGTTGATGTTTCGAATTGATCGGCGCATAACATCAAGAAGGAACCATTGGAGGTCGTAGTTTTTATCGTGTTGCAGGGGAACATTATTACCACTCGACCTGAAGCTGTCAGTGTATCTTAAACTACTGTCTTATCATGGCGAACACTCTACACTTCCAAGACATGTGGCGCTCGTACTTTTGGCTCTAATCATCGAAAACTATAGCCCACAGTCTCAATAACATCAAGAAGGAACCATTGGAGGTCATAGTTTTTATCGTGTTGTATGGGAACATTATTACCACTCGACCTGAAGCTGTCAGTGTATCTTGAACTGCTGCCTTATCATGGCGAACACTCTACACTTCCAAAACATGTGGCGCTTGTACTTTTAGCTCTTGTCATTTCGGATCGAGTGAAATGAGTAAATCCGTATGCTGAGTCAAATCCGAGCCCGAGTCAAATCCGAGTCCAAGTCAAATGTCCGAGTCACTGGTCAGCGGTATATCTTTCAGAATCTCCGAGGTCCATCATGGCGAGTGGTGAGTTTAAAAAATATTATTTCATCATTGTTGATCTTTAAATTATGTACGTCGTAATTAGTTTACATACACCTGTGGTACTTTTCTTTGCATGTATTATGTGTTGTGAACACCACTCGAGAGTCTTTTGTTTTCATTTCTGCACAGATAAAAAGGACACAGACCTCAACCTCGAGGTATGAATAAGAATTTGTGAAAGATAAAATATATTTGTATCAAATATGTTATTCTGTATTTTGCCTGTTGTGACCAGCTAAGTTATGTTAACAGTTTGTCCTTAACTTTCCACAGACTCCTGAGACAACGATAGATTTGACCATCAACAGGTAAATAAATGTAAGCTTATCCTTACATCGGAGTACATGCATGTAGTTTATGATGCTCAAAGCTGCGACCATGTTGGTCACCCTGGCGAGTAATAATAACATTTGGCGACTGAATTTTCAGACTAAATCGACAATTTGGCAAGTAGTAAAGAGCTGATGTTTACTTTGTCGCACATTTTGAAATAATTAGTAATAATAAAGTTCAAAATGTTACCAAAATTTGTCCTCTGATTCCAGCGTATCAAGCCACCAATTATAATCTTATTATTGAGATGTATTTTATTGATATCGTTCTTATGTATTTATACGAAGTTCACTGTTTTATTAGTTTATCCTACTTTGTGTCACCCTCTTTAAATAAAGTTTCTATATAAATCAAACTCTGTATGTTTAACCCAAGTAATTTTTGTTTGCAGTGACTTTAGTGATGAGGAATTGTTTACCATAGTTTTTCAGGTAGACATTACAACATTTATCATTGTGAACACAATATTTTGGTGTGCGGAGCACATTGTTTGTAGTCTAGAAACTAAGTTTGATCTGCACTCTGCTTTCCTTCTGAGATGGTTAGGCACGTAATACCTCCCATATTTTTCTAAAGTTCCAATGATTATAAAGGGGTTTATCTGTATAGACCGAGGTGGATTAAAAGATTGTATGACTATCTGTCCCAATCTTAATTTGGGTTGCACATGGAAGTCTTTTTGTTTTGGAAAGAAATGTTTGTTCTCAGGGTAGGATATTTAGTGGAAATAAAACTGCATCTGATGCCTTCATATTTTTGGTTAGAGGCATCAGTTAATCAGTGATGCTATAGAGCCTGGTTAAGAGAGAAATGTTTGAACCCCTTGCAGAGTGAATTTAATTTAGTAAAGGTTATAAATTCTTCACCATTTTCCCAGGTAAACATTGCACATCAGCATGTACTTCTTTTTTAAGCTGTATGCCCTTGCAAATCTTGATTGTTGTTTGTGGTATGAGTGTTTCATGGAGACATTTTAAACATCATGCAATTATTTATGATAAACAGATAATTGTGTCATCTTCAGAAGATTCCCCCATTAAGGAGAATCCTCAGGAAGTAGCAGCAAAGGTGGTGCACTACCACTTGTAAATGGGTGATCGCAAAGCATTTACTGAACACAAGGCCAAGGTGTCCAACTTGACGTGGTGAAATTTCCAAAGGTGACCTGAAGATAACATGTGATGCCCAATGGACACTGCCCCACAAGAATAAGGAAGGCCAGAGCTTCATGGTAACAAGAACCTTCCATTATTAATTGCAGTGGGAGCGTGTGAGTGGAACCCCGACACATGATAGTTCAATCAAGAAACCTCCACAAGTATTTCCTGCGGACTCCACTGTAGATTACATTCCAGATGAATGGAAAGTAATTACCTTCCATGACTAATTCCCTTGTCATTTGACTGAAGAGGCAAAGCATTGTTTCATGTTACAGTTCTCAGTTTTAAAAAAGAACAGCTTCATAGATACATAAAGGTTAAGTTTGCTTTATATCCCTGTACATTTATGTAAGAAAAACTGTCCTTTTTTTACATAACTTATATGACAGGACAATAGGTTGTCTGTATGACCTTCAACTACATCTACTTTGGTAGTAGTCTCTGTTGATGTTACGTTGTTAATAGTTCCTGTTGATGGAAATAACCCTGACTTTCTTAATAATAATAATCTTTATTGAGGAAAACTCTTTCACATCAGTGATTTTCAAAAAGGACCTCGATTAAGACTAAGAATAAAAACTAAAATACTCACACTAAAAAACAAAACAAAAAACACATCAAAAACTATGTAAAAACTCTTAGATTAAGAAGTTAAAAACATTCCGCTTAAATACATTTACATTAGAAGATTGTCTTGTTATTATTTTTTGTTACTGTACTTTAGTGGAGCAATGTTTGTTGGGTCACGTGACCAGAAAAAGACCTGAAGTCTATCAATGAAATCACCTCCCTAAGGAACATTTGTCCCTCTTAGTGGGTAAAAGTAAATTCCCTTTCTGTTCATGATTGTTACTGTTTCACATCCCATTACCTTAATGGGGCAATGGCCGTTTTTATGCTACAGACGTCAATATCGTCCGAGACGTTAAAGTCGTCTCGAGACGACTTTAACGTCTAGTATAAAAACGGAAAATAAGCCAGACGGATTTAACGTCTGACGACTTTAACGTCTTATTTTAAGTGCGTCGTTCAGACGCACTTAACAGACGACTTTAACGTCTCAGACGTTAAATACGTCTAGTATAAAAACGAGACGCCTTTAACTGGGACGAATTTAGCCCTATATGTATATTCGCGTTCTTAAAATTTATTTGGCGACGAGTTTAGTCGTGTCCAGTCGTCACTTCCGAGAATAGCTTTTTTAGGAAAATCTTGTGTTTTTTCTGTTGTTCCGCCCACTTTAATGCGTCCCGTTTTTATTCCAGACGCATTTAACGTCTGAGACGTTAAATACGTCTAGACGACTTTAACGTCTCTAGCATAAAAACGGCCAATGTTACTTGGATCATGTGACCAGTTAGTTGAATAATAAAATCCTTATTTCAAGTTATGAAAATAAACACCACCTGTTAATGGTTTTATGGAGTCCAAATACCGTAACTTCCAGTTAGATGATTGAGGTCATTTAAACTGTTGCTGACCTTTTCCCTTTCAATACTTTGAAATACAATTAACAGCACCCATTGGCACATTGGTGTACTTTTGGATTATGTATTAATGTTTACTTTGCAGTAAAAGAAGCAAGGTGTGTCTTTAAGGTTACAGTGTACCTTCGGGGGTGTCTCCAGTATAACAGCTCTAGCGTCTTAAGATTACACTTAATATACCTAAACCCAGATATCAAATTAAAGCTTATAGAGCTGGCTATCTAAATATGGAAACCATTTGGTAATAAAATGAATTGTCGAATTTTTTACGACGTCTAAATTCGAACGTCCGAATCAGCTTTAAAACGCTATAACTCAAAGCGATTATTGTATTTTGCTAATTTGATTTGTTCTTGGGTTTCCGGACACGAAGCGCTATAAAAACGTGTCGGCGATTTCCCATATTCAATTGCAGTGAAAAGTTACAGAATATTTTCGAAAAGGGGAGAAAAAAAATTGGAAAGATCGCACGGAAATGGCTCTTGACGAAAACGTTTTCGGAATTAAGAAATTCGCCGACACGTTTTTGTTGATTATATGTTAGCCTAGCTTCTGTCCAAATTTAAGAAAAATCGAACAAATTCCCTTTGAGTTGTAGCTGTTTAAAGTGTCCGAAACAAGCGAAAAATTAACTTTGAGAAAACGGCGCTTAAAAAAACATATCGCTTAATAAACAAACTCCGCCCACAAAAGTTATACCGTCATTTCTCCGTCAATTTTCACTATTTTTCGATAAATTTTTTTTTGGATGAAAGTTCATCCTGTAAACTTTATGTTAACGCCAAAAAAAATTTCAATTAATTTTCGATCTGAAGGTACACTGTAACCTTAAAGTTGTCACATCATTTGGATAATTATATTCAGAATTGGAAGAGGAGGGTGGGGTAATAAAGGGGGAGGGGAGGGGGTAGTTCCCTTCCCTAAATGGTTGGACATCAAAGACAAAGGCAAATGACAACTCAATGTTTAGAACATTTATTTTGATAACTTCAACAGCTAAATATATTCGGAGGTATTTTTCGACAGAAAAATGGGCTCAAAAGTTTTAGGGCACCTGAAGTTTTAAGACAGTTCTGGTCCTCAGCTCCCATCGCAATAACTTGCACATTGCAGACAGAAGGCAGAATTGAACTTGAGTTGCTTTAGCTACCAATAGTAAAACTAATCCCATAATGGGGTGCTCAGCGGCTATCATGCAAAATAACAGTTGCACCAGGAGTTACACAAGGCAAACTCAAACAATACCTTAAAAGTTCCATAAAAAGCTGGAATAAGAAAATGTTACATCGATCACTTTAACCTGCTGCTTGACTGTCAATCTCCACACTGGGCTGTAAACGAAGTATCTTCATCGAAGGGCGATGTTTAACCGGTACAGCAAAGCTCCAGCAATAGCTCAGCATTAAGCTAATTATTATCTGAGCCTTAAAAAAATGATACAGTTGCATCTTGATTGTGGAAAACAGTCGTCACTTTACTCAAGAGATTTAGCAAATTAGTGTGAGTGAATAAGTCGATGATTTTATATGTACGTAAGCTTAATGTGAGATGTTCTGCGTGAAAGTAGCTTTCAATCTCTGAAAAAAAGCTACTATTTAATAGCAAGATTATAACTTGCGATTTTGAATTTGTGATAACGCGAAATAAATACACACGAAAAGCTTTTGTACCTACGAAAACTGCATGTTTTTCAAACTAAGCATACGTCTTATAAACGCCAGCTGGTAAGTCCCGCATTCTAGGACGGTCGATGCCTTTCCTGGTCCAGTTTTGAGACTTTTTAGCACGTCTTGGCATTTCTGCCTCCAAAATGGCGAATATTTTCACGTTGATAGTTTCCAGTACTTTTCGTCATAGACAAACCGCTGACCGGTGACTCGGACTCGGATTTGACTCGGACTCGGAGTCGACTCGGTCAACCTATGAACTCCGAGTGAAATCATCGAAAACTATAGCCCATGGTCTCAATAACATCAAGAAGGAACCATTGGAGGTCGTAGTTTTTATCGTGTTGTAGGGGAACATTATTACCACTCAACCTGAAGCTGTCAGTGTATCGTAAACTGCTGTTTTATCATGGCGAACACTCTACACTTCCAAGACATGTGGCGCTCGTACTTTTGGCTCTTGTCGTTTCTGATCGAGTGAAATCATCGAAAACTATAGCCCACGGTCTCAATAACATCAAGAAGGAACCATTGGAGGTCGTAGTTTTTATCGTGTTGTAGGGGAACATTATTACCACTCAACCTGAAGCTGTCAGTGTATCGTAAACTGCTGTTTTATCATGGCGAACACTCTACACTTCCAAGACATGTGGCGCTCGTACTTTTGGCTCTTGTCGTTTCTGATCGAGTGAAATCATCGAAAACTATAGCCCACGGTCTCAATAACATCAAGAGGGAACCATTAGAGGTCACAGTTTTTCTTGTGTTGTACGGGAACATTATTATTACCACTCGACCTGAAGCTGTCAGTTTACCTTGAACTGCTGTCTTATCATGGTGAACACTCCACACTATAAATACATGTGGTGCTAGGATTTTTGACTCTTGTCGTTTCTGATCGAGTGAAATCATCGAAAACTATAGCCCACGGTAGTAGATATGGAAGAAGGGTTCTGGCACACTTTCAAAATCGTAGTAAGTTAACACAAGTCAAAATTTATCTTATTTTATGTTAAAATTCAACAAAAAATAATTTGATTGTCGTTCCCCAATTTTCTGTTCGTTCGCGAACGTAAAATATTAAAAATCAAATTCCTCCTCATTTTGTTAAATTTAACATAACACATGTTAATTGACTTGTTTTTGTTTTACGTATGCGAACGAGCAGAAAATCAATCATCTCCTGTATTGCTAAATTGAACGTCAACTGACGTCAATTTCTGTTTTGTGTTAACTTGCTACGATTTTGAAAGTGTGCCAGAACCCTTCTTCTATATCTACTAATTTTTTTCCCCTCATATTGACCACAAAAAAACATACCATTTTGGTGAGAAAATTTCACTCTGGATGACTTCAGGAAAATTCTGTCGCCGGCGATGGCAAAAAAAAAAAAATCCACTCTGGGAAAATCTGGGTGGAATTTTTTCCCAAAGGGGGAAAACTTCTCTCCCGGCAAAGAAAATGTCTGATTCCGAAGAAGAAGAAATCGATTTCACGCCTGAAATTATTCGAGAAATCCGAACAACATGTCATTCTCCCAAAAATCCCAGGCTGGAACATTTCGAAAATATCATCCGCAAAAATCAGGGGAAAAATCAAATTCCACTCAAAGATCTCGAATTTTATCAAGAACAAATTCTCTCCCAAATTCCCCGTGACGAAATCACAAGGAAAAAAGTCAGGGATTTCGTCAAAGCTTCCAAGTGGAAAAAAGTCCATGGCAACGATCATGCAATTTTTAATCACATAACAGGTCACGACGGAAATGATTATGAGCACCTGGAAAAATTCCTCATCGACGACTTTAAATATTTTTCACTTGCATATAATGACCTTCATCCCAGCAGAAAAAAGTTTCTCAATTGCCATCAAGTTCTTTTCGCCCTGTTAAAGAAGAACGGTTTCAATCCAAATGAAGATGATTTCAAACTGCTCAAACTCCCATCCAGACGGGCGGAACAAGAAAAAATAATCCAAACCATTTTCAAAAAATGTCATTGGAAATAAAATGGATCTTGAAAAAGCATTTTCCAATGAAGCCGAGCGAAGCGAAGCGAGTGACCATGAAGATTGTTCCACATGTTCAGAGGAAGAAATAAGAAGCGAAGATGAAACCCCAACAACCTCTGACGAGGAATTTATTGTGTCTGATTCGGAGATGGCGGAAGCTGAAGAAGAGGAGTGGGGAGACGATGAAATTGAAAAACTTTTTGAATCATTCGTCAATCTCCAGGAGGAACACGAGATTCTCAAAAAGGAACACAAAATTCTCAAAAAGGAACTCCAAAAGCAAAGCGGCCTTCTCTGGGAAATCCACCGGGAAATGAACGAAAGCCAAGCGAAACGAAAGCGATGCTAAGCGGTGTTTTGAAATAACAGACTTTGTGAATATTAATGTGAAACATTCATATTCTGACACGCCAACGCAATCTGTCATTTTGAAATCGCCAGGTGGCATTCTCGGAAAGCTGAATAAATTTTCTCAGAATAACTCGCCACTTCACGTGCCCACACACGCCTGCAGGTCCATTGTCTTTTTTGGCTTCTTTTGTCCGGCGCGTGCTACTTATCTGCCTACAATAAATGTTCACGTGAAAGACAATAGATTTCATTCCACACTTCCCTAACAACCCGAGTCGCTGAAGCTCAACACAAAAATTATTTTTGGCTCAGCCTGTCGATAGGGAAGTGTGGAATGTTTTGACGTCATATGTCTGGGAAGTGAATCATCACAAGAAACCGATGGTTAATATAGCTTTTCCACATCGCTCAATGGAACCCAAGAATTAAATTTGTCAGGGTAACTTTTCCATTTTACAAGCGCGAGTTTTCGCTTATTATCGCGGCGAATAACTTTTTCAATTCGAAACACATCTTGCGTTGTCTTTTGAAGTTCTGCCTCGTAAAATGATCCGGTGATTGATTCTCCCAACAGATCAACTAATCGGTACGTTACAGGATTTGTGTTCTTTATTTCGTCAATCACAAATATCTCCTCTGTCCAATTCGACGTGTAACCTTTGTCAAATATCTTTCGTTTAAACTTTGAAATTCTCACCCTGTCGCCAACCCTGAATTTTGCCGGGTTGTGTTTAGCATAAATTAAATCTCCGTATAAATTAGCGAAAACTTTTTTCTCATTTTCCTGTTTGCTCGCCTCTGCGGGAGTCATCCGAATGCTCGAATGAAAACGATGATTATATTCATCCAGTAATTTGCCAAGTTTGTCCCAGTATATTGTATTGTTGTTAGCAGAAAACATCCGGAAGAGTTTCTCCTTAAAAGACCTGTTCCAGCGCTCAACAACAGATGCCTTTTCTTCGTTTTGTGTTGTGTACAATTTTACCCCATTCTCGCTCAGGAGATGGTTCATTATTCCATTGAAAAATTCAGATCCTTTGTCAGTCCAGAGCATTTTCGGTTTTCGCCCCTTGAATATGTCTCGGAAAGCATCAGCCACTGTTTGACCTCGCTTGTCTTTCAGGGGACGAATCCAACCGAATTTTGAGAAAACATCGATCACCATCAGCAGGTATCTGATTCCCTTGTTCCACCTCGAAAATTTCCCCATCTCGACCAGATCAGCCGCCCAGATGTTGTCAATCCCATATGACAAAACTCTTCGTTTTGGAAAGCGCCGCCTGATTGGCCGGTGTAATTCATTTGCCAGATTTTGAGTCCACTGGCCTTCACTCAAAATCTTTTCCCGTTTTTTGGGGCACCGAGACCAAGTTTTTGTTTTGCTTGAATTGTGTTTCTCGCCAAAGCATGCCCCCATTGCCTTTCTTTCCAGGGAATGGCATCCAAAGCGGCAACCATTTTCCTGTCGGCTTTGTTTTTGCATTTACGTGGATTCTTTTCCTTCGCGCAGACTGAATAATCAACATCGTGCTGCATAGCAACTGCGTCTGTTTTTCCTGTGGGCTGCTGCCAGATTTCGAGAATTTTTCCCTTTTCATCAAATCTGACTTGCTTATCCAATGGGTTCCAGGGGCCGGTATAATTATGTCCAGGCAAAGTGAAACCTTTCTTTGGTCTTGGCAGCTTCCCAATCAGGGAATGAATATCTAAAGCACCGCCATCCAAATCTGCTCGATCTGTCTTATATTTTCTGTTTGGCCTAATCGCCGTGGACAACTCATTCATCATATCAGCAGAGGTTTTGGCAAGAAATGGTTTCATCTTGTCCAGGGCAAAATCCAATGCTTTCTTTTGAGCGTTTTTATTTCGCAATAATTCACTGGCTCCATAACGACCCATTTCAACTGATTTTTTCCCGAGCCAGGGAAGAGCATGCGCGACGCCAGTCAGCGCAAGTTCACCAAAGCCCCCGCCACGCGGGGGCCGACTCAGTTTCCCGATTTCGCTCCGCTCGCTTTCACAAATCTTGTTTTTTTGATTCCGCAGGAAGCGCAATGGCAAAACCACATTTTTCTGCCATTTTTTGCAGTCATATATCCAGTTGGTTTCACGCATTCAGTTTGTTTTTTTTCCTTCACGCAATATGATTTCATTTTCAATCGAAATATTCTTTTATGAATTTCTCATTCCCCATCGAGTCAGTCAGACTGAGAGGCTGGAGAATATCATAGAAATCTTTCCCCTGCGACCATTGATGGAGGAAGAAGAGGCAATAATACCCGCAAAGAACGCTGTTGATGTTTTGATACTGACTGCTGTTCCAAATCACCGGTTTGGAACTTTTGAATTCCTGGGGAAATCCCATCCCGAAAGAGTCGAAATACCACGTGAATTTCTGTCCGGGGGCGCAGCACACCCAGTGAGTTCCTGCATTTTCAAGAGAATCAAGATTGATGATGCAGGGGCTGTGTTCTCGGGGCATGGCTTCATCCCTGGCGAAAATCCCTTTGAAATTGGGAATTTTCAGAAAATCAATCCACTGGAGAAGATCAAAGTTGCTCAGGGGTTTGTTCACGAATTTGGGTTTCAAAGAATCGCCCCGAGAACTGGGATATTGTTGAATGGACTTTTCGTTCCCAGCAGAAGTCCCGTTCCTTTTTTGGATTTTTTTCCCATCCCTTTTTTCCAGCTTCCGATAAATGGGGGAGGTGGATTCAACGCGTGATATAGGGAAGGAGCTCCCAATCTTGGAGCGCCTTTTCCTTTGGGGCGACCAACTCTTGGAGCTCCTTTTCCCTTTGGGCGACCAACTCTAGGCGCTCCCTTCCCAAACAAATTTTTCACCATGTCCAGCGCCAGTGGAATTCCGATGGAAGCCAGAATTGTTCCCAATGCCCCACCAGCTTGTTTTGCTGATGGTTTTATCGTCAGTTGTCCTCCTGATTTCAGGGCAGTCAAAATATCCTGTTTCTGCTTATTTGTCAACAAATGTTTATTGTCAATCAGTTTTTGAATTTTATCTTGGGGAATGAGAAATCCGCCCGTTTGCCCGCCTCCCTTCCCGCTTATCTTTTTCACGACTTGACTCGCTCCTTCACTCGCCAAACCAGCCAATGCTGACAGTCCAAGTGTCTTTGCCAGGGTGGGTGCCAGGGAACGAGCCAGGGGAACAATAGCAGAGAAAAGACTTCCGCCTTGCTTCATCACTTTTCGGATTTGCGTTTTTGATATCTTGATTTCAACTCCCTTTCCCTGAGATGCGGCTTTGCCGATTCGATTTATTTGATTTGCCGTGAGCATCAGTTCATCACTTCCGCTTGTTTGTTTGCCACCCAATCTCAGGGTGATAGGGCTTTTTGTTCGGAATGCTCTTCCAAGCTTGCTTTTTTGCCCTTCCGACAGATTTACTTTATATGGGTGATATGTTGTCATTTTAAATGACAAGATATGTTTTCAGATCACAGCCGCTCACACGATAACCAGCTCATTTCCAATCTTATCGATTTTCACTTCTTCTTCATAGAGAACAATGGCATGTACATTGAAGTTTGCAGCTGCATCTGCGTTCAATCGATACCTGAATATCAACTGCTTGGGATCTCTTGTTGGTTTTTCAGTTTGATAAGTCAGATCGAAATAGATCAATGGGAAAAGAGACTTGAAATTGGCCAGATTCAACTGTGTCCCTGTGTTAAAATCATTTTTCCTCATTGCATAAGCCATGACATCCTGGAAAATCCTCACTTTGCTTTCACTGTCGTACTCTGTTTCCGGGTAGAAAACTCCGTTTCCATATTCCAGCCGGCAGTTCGACAAGGATGAGTTTGCATCTGCCGCATTCAGCTTGAAAGTGTCCATCAGATAAGGGCTATCTTCTTCTTTAGCGGCATCATTGGTTCTTTTAAGATAAACAAAAATATGCTTAACATTGTCAATACTTGCGGATATCTGGAAAAATCCTGATGACTGCGTAGGAGCTGATTCGGAATACATCTCCCTCAGATATTTCCATTGTGTTTCTTTCAGGAAGGAACTGACAAATTTGTCATAAAGAGAATCTTTGGGTGTCAATCTTGGCACCCAAAGCAACAACCTATTCACAACAACTCTTCCCTCATCAGTGCCATTAGCCATATGAATTAATTCATTATCCTGTTGAAGCTTAATCTCAAATTGCAGCTGCATGGGCACAAGCATCTTATCCTCCAACTCTTCGAAAAAGGAAAAGCGATTCAGGGGAATGATTGTGTTAATGTTCTTTGCACCACCGTTTCCATTGTTTTGAACTGCTTGAGATTGCACCCGCCGAGCTTCAAATCCAAGATTCGTATTAGCGGTTGTTGCATCAGTATCCAAATACCAGAAACTGTTCTTGGCGACTGATCTGCTGAAGTCATCGGAGTATTCTAGCAAATTTTTAATAAAAGTAACGTTATGCAGATTATCAGTCTCATAAACAATCTTTCCAGCAGAACTAATCTTCAGGTGATTAATCAGGGAATGAGCGCCATTGATCACTGTGATTCTGTCAGCTGCTGCATACCCAGCGCCGTCTGCTATTTTCTGGAGTTGAAACTGCACCTCGAAATAAGCGTTATACCAATCATAGAATGCGGATCGGTCATTAATCGTGAATTTATAACCACTTTTTTGTTGATGTTGCCCATTAGCTGGAGCCCGGATTGTGTCATCCAGCTGGAAGCGCACTAATTCATTTCTTTGAAGATATTCATTCGATCGAAAAGCCATTTTAAATCATTTTTTTCTTTTTCGAATTCCTTGCCCAGAGATCAACCTGTTCAATATGGCATCAGAACTTTCTCCGGAGGTTGACGCAGGGGCTGATTGTGGTCGAGCTGAGCGAAGCGAAGCGAGCGAAGCGAGAGCTGGTGGCTTTGTTTTGCCTGGTGGCTTCCCCTTTCTCATATTTCCCAGCTTTTTCATGATCAAATCACCAGATTTTTCAACTACTTTTTTGCCGAGTTTATCCCCAGCGTGAGAAATTCCTGATTCCAATGCTTTTTTCGCAATGGGTTTTGCGAATTTATTGAAGACGACTGATGCGACCTTCCTCATTGGTTTGAAAATATTGTCCACAATGACACCTGTTCCTTTGTGCCGGAAGACAAACCGCCCCAGCTGGGGGTGGAAAAAACGAGAGAATTCATAACTTTTCATTTTATTTGTTTTTTCAAGATAAGCGAGAACGCTGTATCGGCTCCATTCAAATCAACAACCCGCCTTTTCCCATCGGTGATATAAATCCGAATGGAGCTTATTCTGTTTTTATTCACAGGGCTGAACATCACTCTCATGGGTTCCAAAGTGAAACTATAGGAGGCCTGCAGAACAGATGTGGAAAAGGAGAAGATGATATCACTCTCTTCCCCATCCACAAGCGAATCACTTGTGAGATCGCAATGCACGTTCAACATATCAGTATCTTGACTGAGGTTTGGAACTCTGGGGCCAATGTTGACTTTGTCTTTCAGAATCTTTTTATCGAAACCAATGAGATCGCCAAAGTTGGATTTCTCGAGATCAAGTTGCCAGTTTTCTTCCAGCGTGATTGTTACTCTGAAAGTTGTGGGAGAGAAAGCAAGATTGATTGGGAATTTTTCATTCTTTCCTGGGGTGGATCCTGCGAGGGGGCCTGTTGCGTTTCGAATTGCCGCATTCAAAGTGGAATAATCCCAAACCCCAGCGGGAAAGGCGATATCGGAAAATGTTTTCCCACCGTCAGAGCTGAATCTGATCAGCTGATTTTTCAATGCCGCATTGATGTTATACCACGTAAAACTCATATTGATAATTCTGTTCAACCCAACAACATATTGAGAATTTGGGTCCAAAATAATGGGCCGATTGAATTTTGTTGTGAAATTTTCTGGTTTGTTTCCCCCAGTCTTGACGGAAAAGGATGACAGGACAATTTCTCTTTCGATTTCCATTTTAGGGCTTGAAATACTTTCTGAAAAGCTTCTCATGCTGGGATTTGTTGATGACGTTTTCTTTCAGGAGAAGATCGAGAATGCCAACTCCAGTGTTTCTGATGTCCTGATTCGTATTCCCAGCAAGAATGGAGCCAACGATCACCTCAAGTTTCTGGAGGAGATCTGCGGGGTTGGAGAAAAATGAAATGGCGCCGCCTTTTTGCTCGCTCCGCTCCCAGACGTTCCGCTTCCTGCGCTTGATTCCCATGCCAAACTGCCCAAGACGTCGACTTTGCTGGTTATAATAGTCTATGTAATCATTCAAAGCTTGGAATGAGCGGTTTATCCTTTGATGTGCAAAATTCTTTTGCTCTTCGGTTATTTCCCCTTTCTTGAATTTTTTGGACCAGGATGATTTGTAGCCCTTCAACTGATTTCTGCGGAAGTTTGCAATGGTGATAAGATTCAGGAGATATTTCGATTTCTTTTTATTTGTGATATTTGGCTCCTGGAGGGTTTTCTCCACAGTATCATAATTCGCGAGGTCCAAGCTATCCAAGATTTGATTGGCTTCATCTCCACCTGGATGAGCGTCAGGGCTAGTATCTTCCACTGGTTCCTCTGCGTCTGCAAAATAAGCAGGAGGAGGATCTTCCCCTATCTCTGCCACAACTTCTTCATATGTTGGGGGAGGTGGGTGGATTTGTTTTTCTGCTTGCGGCGGCGCAGCTGCACCTTCATCAAACAGGCCTTCGACATCCATATCTTCAAATGGGTCGACTTCGGGGAGATAATCAATCTCCGCCGGTTTGGCTTTTTTCTTTTTCCGGGGAAGTGGCCGAAGCGGCCCCAAATTCGACTCAATCACCTCATCCAGTTTCGCTGTGATGGGTTTGAATGTTTTTTCAAGTCCGATTTGACTTGTCTCTTCACCCAACTTTTTCTGGGTGATAGCATTGTGAACAAAGTTGATTTTTTTGCCCAAAGCAGATTTGCTTTTGGCCATTTTTTGCCAATTCAATAAACTCATTTTATATCCCAGAAACATGAATTTGGATGAAGAACAAGATGTAGAACGTCATGTTCATTAATAAAATGAAGATTCCAAATTATGATTGTCAGGATCCAATCACGAATTTCAAACAACTTCACCCTTTCATGCCGGATCGAACTTTCAGAATGTTGATCTGTGGCCCTTCAGGATCGGGGAAAACAAATGTTCTCCTGGATATGATTTTTCGCCTGCTCTTCTACGATAAAATCTTCCTCTATGCGAAAAATCTTGACCAAACCAAATATCAACATCTGCTGAAAACATTTCGCCCAATCAGCAAAGAAGCTGGGTATGACGTTGTGGAAGCATCCCCGGATGAAATCATCCCAGTTTCTGAATTGTCAGGGGAGAATCAAAAACTGGTTGTTTTCGATGATTTTGTTTCCGAAAAAAACCAAAAGCCATTGATTGATTATTTCATTCAGGGCAGGCACAAGAAATGTTCTGTGATTTATCTTTCGCAAAGTTATTTCGGAACACCAAAAGATATCCGCCTGAATTGCTCGCATTTTTGCATCTTCGAATTCCCAAGCAACAAAGAAATTACGGCGATCTGCAGGGAGAACAATGTCAGCAAAGAAGATTATCGGAAAGCAACGCATGATCCGTTCTCTTTCCTGTATGTGGATAAGCCGAGGAAATTCATTGCCAAAAACTTTGATGAAAGCATTTAAAATGAGTTATTCAAATGGATTGCTGTCTGAAACAAGCACCTCCCAGGGAGGACGAGATGGAAAAGATGGATTGCCAGGAGTTGGTTTCAAGCTGACGCCAGCAGGGGACTTCGACCTGCAAAGGAAACGCCTGACCAATATCGCTGAAGGAACGGGGAATTCGGATGCAATCTCAAAGCACCAAGTTGACACGCTTGCAACGCAATTGCAGGCAGATTCTCTCCAGGTGGATGGGTCTTCCCATATGACTGGGGATCTTGATCTCAGGGGACAAAAACTCATCAACCCCGGGGAAATAGAAATGAATCGCAAATTGATCGTCAATCTGGACACTGATGAAAACCAGGATTTGTCAGCGGTGAATATGATCACTCTGAAGAAATTCCACCCTGCTGCTCCTGAACCAACTCATGAAGTCACGAAGGATATTGATTTAAAAGAACTTTTCAACGTGAAAAACTCAAAACAGCAAACATGGCATGATTTGGGAGCCGCATACAACAACCTGGTTTCTTATAATGACGCCAAAAATATCTTTCTCAGCCGCAAAGAGGCGTTTCCAATGGAGACGGCTTTGGATATGGGAAATCACACCATTTTTAACGTGAAAGATCCCGAAGTTGCCGATCAGGGCGCAAATATGCGATATGTGGATGCCCAATCCGCGAAAAAGCTTTCGTTGGAAGGTGGAACAATGACCGGAAACCTGGATATGAACTCGCAACAAATCAACAATATTGCAACGCCAACTCTGAAGCGACAACCCACGTCAAAATCTTATGTGGATAATGCGATAGGAGGTGTGGTAGCCCACACGATGGAATTAGAAGAGAAGATCAAAAAATACGTAAATGAATCGCATATCACGTCAACCTCTCACCCAAAGGACGCATTCCGCTATCTGATGGAAGATGTGGATGAATCCAGCTCTGAACATCATATGACAGTGACTGGGATAAGTGATTTTCCAGATTCGCCGCATCATTTCAACAAGAAGGCCTATGACTTGGAAATCACAAAAGATCTTTTTAATGAATACTCTGGGAGACTTGGATTCAATATGTTCAAACTCCCAGAGGGAGAATACACGATTTGCATTGAATTCTTCCCCGCGTCAATGGATGGTGTGAGTGTCGACGTTGTGAGCGCCAGTCTGAATATCAATCAACAATCAACAAAGAAGTTTTCGGGGTATTCCAGATCCATTATCCACATGCATAAATGGAGGATTTCCCCACCTGAATTTATTTTCCTGGATTTGAAATGGCGGGGAACTGCCCAGTCAGCTGCAGAAGGATCCGCAAAGTTGATCATATATGGCATTGCTGGTTCCCAACCTGATGTTGAAAGCAGCGTTTATGATTCCCCTTTCGTTTTCCAAGCGGGGAAGATGGTCATGGAGACTGACTTGGATTTGAATGGCCACAAATTGCTCAATTCAAATTTGAAGAATAATTTCATGCTGATTGGAAGATTTAGAAAATCATCTGGAGACGCCATAAATATACTTTTTGATAATTTTTTCAATGATATAGTCATCCCCATTCGATGCAAATTAATTAAAGCATATGCTCAAATTTTATCGAAAACATCTTCTTTTCCACAACTGACTTTATATCTCCCAGATAAAGAATCACAAAGTGGAACGAGGGTTAGCAGAGATAATAGAATTCAATTATTTTCTTTTTCAAATGTTGTTTATAAGGAAGGAGAAAAGGAAGGAGAAAAAAAAATTTGGAAAAAAATTTTCCTCCAAATAATATGGGAGGAATGCTCCGGAGGAAATTTCATTTCAAAATCAGTTTCCGGAACAATGCTGAATTCAGCAAAATTTGAAAATCATTTTCCTGAGTGGATTTTCAAATTCAAATTCAAATTCAAATTCGTTTTTTCTGGAGTGGATATTTTTTCCAGAATTCAAAATTCAAAAATTCGTTTTTCTGGAGCAGATATTTTTCCAGAATTCAAAAATTCGTTTTTTTTTTTTTTCTGGAGCAGATATTTTTTCCAGAATTCAAAATTCAAAAATTCGTTTTTCTGGAGCAGATATTTTTTTCCAGAATTCAAATTCATTTTTCTGGAACAGATATTTTTTCCAGAAAATTCAAATTCATTTTTCTGGAACAGATATTTTTTCCAGAATTCAAATTCGTTTTTTTCTGGAATAGATATCTGCTCCAGAAAAATCCATTTTTTCTGGAAGGCATTTTCTGCTCCAGAAAAATCCATTTTTTCTGGAAGGCATTTTCTGCTCCAGAAAAATCCATTTTTTTTTTTCTGGAATAGATATCTGCTCCAGAAAAATCCATTTTTTCTGGAAGGCATTTTCTGCTCCAGAAAAATCCATCTTTTTTTTTCTGGAGGGGTTTTGAAATTCAAAATGCATTTTCCGGGGATTCATTTTCATTTTCCGGAGTGGGTAAATTTCCCCTGAATGGATTTTGAAAATTTCCCCTGAGGAAAAAAATGATTGGAAAGAAAATGCCTTCAAATTCAAATGCGAAAAGAAAAAAACTGAGTGAAAGTGACGACGAAATTGATTCCATTGACCTGCTGATGGAAAGCTATGTGAATTTGGAAAAGTGGGTTGAAGAGATTGCCGCAGATATGAAAAAACAAACTGAATTGTTTGAGAAAATGATGACTGAATCAACTCATTGCAAATTCTGCGGATCTGCACAAATCTGAAAAAAGTTCTGCCTTTTCCAGAATTGAATTCTGGAAAAGATTTTCTCCCTGATTTCAGCGAGATCAAACTTCATCGTCCTCATTCTTGTCCTCAAACTCATCGAATTCCGAGGCAGCTTCCACCTTTTCCTCCACCAAAACTTCATCCACGATGCATGTGATGGCTTTCAGATTTCCGCAGAAAAGATGTTTGATTGAAAACACAACTTGCCCCCGGAGAGGAACGCCAATGAGTTCTTTTTGCCTCAGGATTGGTTTTTTCTTCCCATCGTCGCACAATTCCCAAAATCGACACGAGAAATCCGTGTGCTTGAGTTTGGAGGGATAAATCTTGGCATAAATCTTTTCCTGCTCGGATTTGTCGATTTTCACGAGAGTGAAATCTCCCTCCTGAAATCGAGCAAAAGACGGGGAAATCTCTTTGATTGCCTGCTTCTTTTTCATCGCAGCAGAGTTGAGATGTTTTTCCAAATCTTTGAAAAATTGGATGTTTTCTTCCGGAAGAGTGATTCCCAGAGAAAACGAGTCACCTTGATGAGCGAAAATCTTGAATTTGGTTTGGAGTTTCACTTTGAACCGTGAGTCCATGTGGAGGCAGGGGAGAAGGCAGAAATTAATTTTTCCAGAAGATTTTTTCACGGGGTCTCCGAGTGAGCAGTCGGGGATAGATATTTTCTCGGCATTCATTTTTTGGGAGGAGATAAAAAATAAATTAAATCGTGAAAAATCCATTTTTCCATGAACTTGCGCTCCTCTTCCGATCGGACTGGGGGAAAACCAGTGGCCATGTCAACCGCTTTTTGGAAGTTTCTTTCCATTTCACACGCTTTTTCCCAGATCAAATCTTCTTGAATTTTTTCTGCCTCTTGCTGAAGAGTGGATTTGTTTTCACCTGACATTTTTTCTCCAATGAAGAAAAAATTCAAAACGTGGCTTGAAAATCTTCAACGCATTTGTTCATATCAAACTGTTTGGTGGTGGAAAATTTGGAGGCTCCTTTTCTTGCCCGAGCATGAAGAAATTTTTCATCTGCAGCCTTCACTCTCGTGTAATGGATAAGCTGCTCCAATCTGGGAGAAGCCCAAGTGACTTCGTGAGATTTCTCCTGTGAATCCAGAAAATGTGTTTTTTTCTTGCAGAGTTGATTGAAAAAAACTGTGCGTGATAACCCAAATCGTTCCTGAATTTCCTCTGCGGTGAAAAAATCTTCCCCATCAATCGAAATAAATGGTGTGTCTTCTTCATCCTGAATCCAGAACACTTTTTGATCGGCTCTTCTGAAATACTTGATGTTCCCTGATTTGAGAACTCGGAAAATCACCTTGGAAGGGAGTCCAGTTTTTTCACTGGCTTCTTTGAATGTGAAAAAAGTTTGTTTTTCTTTTCCTTCTTCCTGAATCGAAAACTTCATTTTTGAATGGAGAAAAAATATTTTTTCTTTTTTCATTCAAAATGCCAACCCTGAAAGAATTAAGAGATCGTGCACGTTCGGAAGGAATGGTGGGATTCTCCCGGATGAAAAAAAACCGATCTGGAAAAAGAGCTGCAAAACCCACAGAGAAAAATCATCAAGAAAACATCTTTTCCTGCGGTGAAATCAGCTATTCAAAGAATTCTTCCAGAAAGAGTCTCGACAGTTGTTGAGTCATCCCTTGATTCAATGAATGATTGGTTTGGAAAGATAAAGAAAAGAGTTGATTGGAATCTGAAGGAAAGAACTCGGGAAAAACTGTTGAAGTTGAATGCGAAAATTGGAGAGATGTTGAAGAAACCTGAATTTGATATTGAAGAAAAACCAGGGTTGGGTGGATCGACTTTTGTTGTCCAGGGAAAAGACGGATATGGGGCAGAAGGATTCTTGAAGAACGTGACAGGAAATGTGATGACAATTCTGAAGAAACATTTTGGGTTCAAAGTGAAAATGGTTTTGGTTTGCAGAATGATTTCTCATAATTTGGCAGAGGAAACATCCATTGAAAATGACGCCTTCTTTTCTTCCCCGGTTGAAGAAGTTTTTGAAGGAACTGACTTGGAACAATTGCTGAAAAAAATGAATGAATGGATGTTGGAAAACATGCGGAATTTCCAAAGGGGAAGAAGCAACTGGAGATTCTTGCGAGTTGAAAGATTAGAAATTCATCTGGATGAAATGACTGTTGGAAAATTCATTCCACTTCCTGATTGGCTTGCTGCTAAAAAAGCTTTGACAAACATGCAAAATGAAAATGATGATGAATGCTACAAGTGGTGCATGGGAAGATGGAAAAATCCAGTGGAGAAAAATCCACAAAGAATAACTCCTTTGTTGAGAAAACAATGCGAGGAGGAATTCAATTGGGAAGGAATTTCATTCCCCATTTCATGGCGAGACATTGATCGATTTGAAAGACAAAATAACATTTCTGTGAATGTCTTGGGGGTTGTTGAGGGGAACATCGCGACTTTGAGAAAAGCAAGGGAAAAGAAAGAGAATCATGTGATTCTTTTCAAACTGAAAAGCGGAGAAAATGAACATTTCGCTTTGGTGAATAATTTAAATCGTTTGTGGTTTGGAGAAGATTCTAAGAACAAAAACCAAAGGCATGTTTGTGATGGTTGCCTCAATTCATTCAACTCCAAAGAATCACTCGATGTTCATCAAGAATTTTGCACGGATGATGGAGTGAAAGCTGTTCTCCCTCCAGCAGAATCAATCATGAAATTCAAGAAAGTGGCATGCGCAACAACCGTTCCCTTTGTCATCTACGCTGATTTTGAGTCAATTTTGAAAAAAACAGAAAAACAAATTGGGGAAAAAACAACGCAAATTCAACATCATATTCCCTGCAGCTTTTGTTTTCTTCCTGTGAGCCGAGTTGGGGTTGATTTCTCCCCAGTTTTCTTTCGTGGAAAAGAAGGAGATGATGTTGGGAGAGAATTTCTGGAGAAATTAGTTGATCAGGTGAAATGGATTCTAAATGATGTGCGAAGACCAATGCTGAGAAAAAATTGGAAGAGAATTCTTTGGAAGAAAGGAGAAAAGGAAGCATTTGAGAAAACTGATATTTGTTGGCTTTGCAGGAAAAAGATTGTGGAAAAAAAAGTTGCTGATCATTGTCATCTGACTGGAGAATTTCGCGGAGCTGCTCATGAATATTGTAATTTGCAAGCGAAAGTGCCAGATTTCACTCCAGTCTTCATTCACAATTTGGATGGATATGATTCCCATCTTTTCATCAAAAACATGACAAATGAATTTGGAGAGATTGATGCAATCCCAAACAATGATGAAAAATATGTTTCTTTCTCCCTGAAAATTGTTTGGGGAACATTTGAAGATGAAGAGGGAAAAAAACATGATTTGAAACATGAAATTCGCTTTGTTGACTCCCTGAAATTTATGAATTCTTCTTTAGCAAATCTTGTTGGAAATTTGGGGAAAGATGAGTTGCATTGCTTGAAAAGATTTTTCCCAGAGGATGTTAATTTACTTTCCAGAAAAGGAGTTTTTCCCTATGAATTCATGGATTCATTTGAAAAATTTAATTGTGAGCTTCCTGGGAAAGATGCCTTTTTCTCCCAGTTGTCTGGAGAAGAAATTTCAGATGAAGATTTCGCTCACGCTGAAAATGTCTGGAAAAAATTTGAAATGTCAAATCTGGGAGAATATCACGATCTTTATCTCAAAACGGATGTTTTTCTCCTGGCAGATGTTGTGGAAAATTTCAGGAAAGTTTTGATGGAAAACTATCTATTGGACCCCGCATGGTTTTTGACTGCCCCCTCTTTCTTTTGGGATGCTATGTTGAAAATGACAGGAGTTGAGTTGGAATTGATTTGCGAAGAAAATATAGAAATGGTTCGTTTTTTTGAAAGACAAATTCGTGGAGGAGTTTCCACAGTCTTTCACAGATTTTCTCGAGCAAACAACAAATTCATGGAAGATTTTGATCCTTCCCAACCATCAAAGTTCATCGTTTATCTCGATGCAAATTCTCTTTATCCAACTGCGATGGTGGAACCACTCCCTGTGGGAGGATTTGAATGGTTGAGTGAAGGAGTTTTGAAGAATTGGGAGAAGATTGTTGATTCAGAAGGTCATGGATGTGTCCTGGAAGTTGACTTGGAATATCCAGATGAATTGCATGATTTCCACAATGATTTTCCTTTGGCTCCGGAATTGCTGGAGGTAAATGGATTCTGTAAGTTGATTCCCAATCTCAAAGATAAAGAGAAAATGGTTTTGGATGGAAGGAGTTTGAAATTTTTTCTTTCCCTGGGAATGAAACTGAAAAAGATTTGGAGAGGAATTGGATTTCGAGAAGAAGCTTTCATGAAACCTTTCATTGAATGGAATACGAAACTGAGAACAGCCGCCAAAAATGATTTTGAGAAAGATCTTTCCAAACTGGCAAGCAATGCTGTTTATGGGAAAACCATGGAAAATGTTAGGAATAGAATTAACATGAAACTGGTGAATGATAGGAAGAAAAAAGCAAAGTTGGTGAAAAAGATCAACTTTAAACACGCAACCAAATTTGGAGAGAAAGTGGCTGCTATTCACATGAGGAAAACAAAAGTTATTTTGAACAAACCAATTTTTGTTGGAGCAGCCATTCTCGATCTCTCCAAAATTCACATGTTCAAATTTCATTATGGTTATGTGAAAAAAAAGTGGGAGAAAGTCAAAGTTCTCTATTCTGACACAGATTCCCTGATTTTGGAGATTGAAACGGATGATTTCTTTGCTGACACTACTGGAGATGTTGAGAAATGGTTTGACACATCGGCATACCCGACAGATCATTTCGCTGTAGAAAATGGCTTTCCTGTTGGGAAGAACAAGAAAATTTTAGGAATGTTTAAAGATGAAGCAGGAGGCAAAATCATTCGTGAATTTGTTGGGTTGAGACCAAAATGTTATTCCATCAAGATAGATGAGGGAAAAGGAATCAAGAAAGCAAAGGGAACAAAAAAGAATGTGGTGAAAAATAGGATTTCGCATGAAGATTTTGTACGCGTTCTTCATGGTGAAAAATTTCCTCCAATGAAAAATGTTTCTCTCCGGTCACATCTGCATGAGATTTTCACTGAGCAAATTTGGAAAATGGCTTTGAGTGCTGATGATGACAAGAGAGTTGTGATGGATGATGGAGTGATGACTTTGGCTATTGGTCATTGGAGATTGAGATGAAATTTTCAGTGAGATTTTTTGAGAGAGTTGCCATCGCCAGATTTTATCGGAGTGAAATATTCTCAAATGGTATGTTTTTTTGTGGTCAATATGAGGGGAAAAAAAATAGTAGATATGGAAGAAGGGTTCTGGCACACTTTCAAAATCGTAGTAAGTTAACACAAGTCAAAATTTATCTTATTTTATGTTAAAATTCAACAAAAAATAATTTGATTGTCGTTCCCCAATTTTCTGTTCGTTCGCGAACGTAAAATATTAAAAATCAAATTCCTCCTCATTTTGTTAAATTTAACATAACACATGTTAATTGACTTGTTTTTGTTTTACGTATGCGAACGAGCAGAAAATCAATCATCTCCTGTATTGCTAAATTGAACGTCAACTGACGTCAATTTCTGTTTTGTGTTAACTTGCTACGATTTTGAAAGTGTGCCAGAACCCTTCTTCTATATCTACTCACGGTCTCAATAACATCAAGAAGGAACCATTGGAGGTCATAGTGTTTCTCGTGTTGTACGGGAACATAATTACCACTCGACCTGAACTCCTGAACATGGCTGTACATGTATGTAAATTAAGAATGTTGTTCTATGTTTATACTTAAAACGTATTTTATACCCTTCTCATCAAAGACTGTTGTTTTCAGCCTGATAACAAGATATTTACTCAGTTGTGTTTTAGGAACTTATTATAATAGATTTTTCAAACATAACAAACATTTTTAGCCTGAATGTTTTATCTAATCGCGTGCGAAGAACGCAATCCTAACTTCGTGTTGGTTCTCCTGCAGTTTATGTGCAGTAAAATTTGAGATTTTTTGGTAGCCGGTCTTCCAGAAATTCCTTCGAGCGCGTCTCCATATTCTGTGATTACTGCTAGTATATAGTTACCAGGGGCGGATCCAGGAAATGTATAACGAGGGGGCTGGAGCAATTTTGATAGTGACAATATGGGTGTGTAAGCGACCATCAGGATCTAGGGGGGTTCGGGGGCATAATAATCCCTGGCAAAAGGGGGGCCACGGCCCCCTCGCCCCCCCCCCAAATCTGCCCCTGGTTACTATCTATATAATTAATAGCCTTACAAGCTAAGTTTATTTGGATAGAATATCATATAGTCTTACTTTGGTTTGAATTTTTGAAAGCCAGGCATCTAAGAAATTTCATATTTATGTATCAAATTATCCATTCCAGCAGTCGTCCCCTGGGCATAAGTTGGGCATTTCATGATGTTTTGAAGTTGTGGAGGTTGGACATACATTGTATACCTAAATCTCTCAGTTAGATAACCGAAGCATTTGATTTCCTTGTTTTTTTTCCCTGTATCTTGGCTGCATTTGTGGCGGTGATTTTATCAAAATGGGCCAAAACTTCGTGTTTGGGACCCCAAGACCATAGCCCCTGTCATACCAAGTGTACGTGAGACACACAAAACCAAAACCCAGTGGACTGCATACTGTGAGGAAACTGAACCACAGTACCAGTGAACGAAGGAGATGAGCTCAGACAGAATAAGACCAAGGAAATGGAGAGATATATAATGCAGGGAAGTAAAAAAGGGGGAAGAATGGGAAGATAGCATAAATACATGATCTCACGGCCACAAAGAGAACCCAGTGAATCCGAAGCTCCACAAAAGTGCAGCCAAACCCAGACATACGCAAATGCAAATCCCAGAAACAAAGAACTCATAAACCACAGCCAAGGAGACATGTAAAAATGCAAGGAGTTGAATTGAAAAAGGAAAAAAATATTAATAAATAAATTGAAATAAAATAGGATAAAGTAAATATCACTTGATATCTATGCTTTGTAAAAAAAAAAATTCTCTTGAAGTTAATGTGCAGAGTGCATGTATTATACCGGCACAGGCAAAGGGCCCCTTAGAGCTTGACTGCGATGAGAAAGGTTGGCATGTGAGCAAGACATAGATTCACATTCCCATTACCTTCCAAAGGGCCCCATTGATATGTGGCATTGCAGGATTGTAATCTAGTATGACTGTACAACCATACCATATTGAGTTACTTATAAACTGGTACACAAAATACCAAAGCCCGGGGTAATGATAACTATTTTCTCTTGAGGCTCAGAAAGAATAACAAAGACACTGGGGGCACATTTGTGAATTCCAACCTTGCTGTAACCGTGATACGTATTAATAGATTGCATGTAAGAAAGGGATGTTTACTATAGTAGTTTGGGAGCTCTTCTATTGATTAGATAAATTTCTTTAGAAAACTGAATTAGTCTTTTGTATGAGGTATAGTTGACTGAATAGAATTTTTTGAAAACGGGATTTGATTCTTATCAGGATTTGATTTTTGTCTGGTAACTCGGTAGAAATTTAATTAGTCAGAATGTATAAAAAGGGGGGGAGTAAGTAATGCCATTTTTTAATCTTTACATTAGGTTACATTGTAAGAAAATATCAAAGGAGAGGTTGGCAGAAGAAGCAAGAGGGCCCCAAGGAAAAATTGAATAGAAACGTAAGTTAATTTGATATTCATACATGTTGCATAAATACCACCACAACCTTGTCTGTAATAAAAACCTAAGGGCCCATAAAAATATGGGCCAAACATCGTACATTCCGCCGGTAGCAATCAAATTAGAATAAAACTCTTTAGTTATAAAGTGCTTATTAAATAATAATTTTTTTTAAAAAATAATGCTTGATTTTATGCTCAGCCATTTTTTCAAAATTAATTTTGGATGGCAGGCTGGAGGGGGGCAGGAAAGGAAGGTTTGCATTAAGGGGGGGGGGGGGGGGCGGCTCCAACAAGCAGGGAACCCACAACAACCAGGGCACACAAGACATGTTCAATATTTGTCTTAAATCTATTTTTATTCTTTTAAACTCTTTTCAATATCATTTACTATTTGGATACATGTAAGTCTTCTTGAGATGCAGGTTAGCTGTGCAGCCAGCTGTTTTGCCTTTCCATTCTGTCACTAACACATCTTGACAATGTTTCTATCTATCTGCAATGAAAGCAATTGAAGAAAGTCAATATTTTCTATTTCCCAACCCTCTGCTTAGTCTAAACTATTGCATTATGCAGTAGACACCTCAAGGCCATTAGACCACTTGTCTAAGAATGTTTATACTCAGTGATGTGGCAGTGGATTTGTATATGTAATCGCATGTTCGATAAATTAGGCTATGTTCTCAAGATGTACATAACAGCCAAATGTCCTTTGACAAAATTTAGAAATTTATTTAACAGTGAGTTGAATATTTGTTGTTGTTAGTTTGTGAGAGTATTTTCACTTCAGGTAGTTTCAAGTGTGACGTGACTCTTAAAAAGTCTGAAAGGTTTCCCTATAATTTTGCCCTCTACATTATAAACAAGTAATTGCATGTTCCCTTGTAAAATTATGGATTAATATCACTTGTGTTTTCAGAATCTATAGAAATTGCCCTAGTCACTTCACAACAAGAGCAATTTCTACATCTTCTGAAAACATGCGAGATATTAATACACAATTTTACAAGGGAACATGATTTGTGAATTTCCAATACATATTTCAGCAGCGTTCTAATTTTATACGGCGTATTCGAATTCACAAAAATTTGCTACCGGGGCTCGGTCTAAAGAATATTTCAGTCCACTCAAATGGATCTATTAAAACTAAATTATTCAATTACGCCTTTTATTACGACATTTGGTTATAACTCCAGTTGTAACTCTAATTGACATTGTTTAACTTAACAGTGATAGTGAGCACACTCAAATCACGCTCAAATCATCGAGGCTCAACTCTTACACTCACAGTAAAATCTTGCAGCGAATTATTAAAACATGTTTCCATATTTCGGCGCTTTCAAATTCACAAACATTTTTGGTTGTAGGACTCGATCTAAGAAATTACTTAAGATTTCAGTGCGCTCAAATGAGTCTTAACGTAAATTGTTTAATCGTGCCGTTGCCCCCCACGCTTTTTCCTGCGCAAAAACTCGTCCGTGGCGACCACACATTCCTCCACAATGACTCTTCCTGGCAGGTTGAACACGGATACATTTTCAACACATACTTTTTAACAATACTAAGTTTGGCAGGGTCCAGACGCTCCTTCCCCCGAGTCCCTGTACAATTACGACTGGCCAGCTCCTCCGGCTTAAAAATAACACCTAAAAACTTCGCGGCGAAAAAAAGGAAACCGATTTAGGCATATTTTTTCAAATCCCTATAACTCAGACGAAATTCAATAAAAACGCCTCATTTTAAGTATGTGATCTGTAATTTCTATATTTTAATGAAATATCGAAGAAATCCATCGAAAAAAGTAGGTAAACCTACATTTGCGGCGACCGAAATTTACGGCTTGAAAGCATACCTTTAGTTCAATGTGCACCGCAACAGCTGGTGACGGAAATGACGCCATCAGGTTATTGTGTGCATGATCGGAAGTTTTTTCAGACATTATCGCATCTGCCGAAGGTTATGATTCGATTGCCCGTGTGCAGTTTCGCTGGATTTTAAGATGTAAATCTTGAGAAGTCTGCTGAAATTCTTCGCAAATTCTACTGTTCTAGTGTAAAATGGGTATTCTACATTTAGCCGTTTGTTAAGAAGGATTTTAGTGTGGACTGGGTTTTAAAACCTTTCAAAAGCCGCGAGCAACGGACTAGAGGTCGGTTGTGGTTTCCCATGGTGTTGCGCTTGTAGATTTTGACCTCATTTTGGCGTCCTTTTTTGCCTGGCGGTTGGTGTGTTGTTTTCGCCACTAATATTAGCATGTAGATTTTTATGTAAGAAAGCCGTTTAAATTTATTGTACTTTTCTCTCTGAAATACCGGACATGACAGGATCTGAAATGATCTGTTGGCGCGAATGTCTTTCCTGCTATTCGTAATGTCACGCTGGGCCCAGCTATTTTAGTTTTGTCTTTGCAGGATTTTAATTGTCAGGATCCAAGCTTTATAGCAGAGAGAGCTGTAGCTTAATAAGCTATTCAACTTGTAGAGAGTTGAAGTTTGTCTCAGTCAAGGTTGTAATTTTAGCTCGCTGTTTATACTAAAACTCCGCTGGCTATTTCGACAGTGGCAACTGCTTCCGTTTGAATACCAAAAGAAATTAAACACGCGTTAAATTTTCAATAATCTTTCTACCATTTCGAATCGTAAGCATGTTTTGTCCTGCTCGATAATTTTTTTTTCTTCTAAGTCGGATTTTCTTGCAGGAGCAGACCTTTTCAAAGAAGAATTTTCCACGTTTTTGATTTTCCCTCCAAAGCTGATGTTTTGAATTAGTAACGGCTTACCGCACATTTGGTCATTGCCACTTCCGTCACCAGATGATGCGGTTCACATCGAACTCGTCACGTGGTACAAGTATAATTTCTCTCGGCACTTCGTGCCTTGTTCGGAATGCTTCGCTTTCCGAAGATAATTGCGCCCTTAGTAATTTGGCCCGCGGTACATATTTTGTGTAACGCAATCAGTTAACCTTTCAAGACGGCGACGGTTCGAAGAAAATAGCGTCTTTTACGTACCCTGTGGACAGGCACGCGACTCAATTAGAGAGTTACGTGCCAACAATTCAACCGTGACTTCCAATAAAAATATTCTTCGCGAATGTCGCAATTTTTATCGTAACCTCTATTCGGCTGAACAGGTTTATTTATCTAGCCAAGGCTTTTAGACCAACTGGATAAAACTCTGGCATCTGAAGACCAGGAGAAATGCGAAGGTGACCTCACACTCTTTGAATGTCAAGAGGCCCTTTCATAAATGCAATCATGCAAATCGCTTTCCGGTTGAATTTTATCGTCGCTTCTGGGGTCTATTAAGTCACAATTTAATAAACTAGTGTATCCAAAAGATAGTAATTGCTGCGGTAAATTTGTTGTAATAATGCTATTTTATCGTCTCGCTGGTATTACAGAATTTTCTCTTCGTTTTTTCAGGGGAACCAAAGCTAATGTAACCGGAATGAATCGACGAAAATTCCAGCTGATAAGACTAATTTTGTTTTGTAATTCACGCATCAAGTTCCTGCAATGTCTGTAGAATTTTGTTGAGTAAACGACGCATTCACCGCGAGGAAGGTGTGAAAATTTAGGTTAATTACTGTGTGTTTGCGTCTCCCAAGCTCAGCACAGGTTTCGCGTCCCCAAGCGCTCAGCTCAGTTCAGTCTCATCGACCGCTGTCGGAGTGATTTCAAAATAAATTTGTCTTTCATTCCGTACAATCTTCGAAAATCTTTACCATTCAACGGTCCTATCACCATGCCTCACAGTCCTCGCTCAACTCGTGTAGTCTTCAACACTTCAGTTCAGATTTCAACTGGGACATGTTGGACCAAAATATTACAAATCTCGCAGCCAAATCTGAGCTTGAAGCAGTAAGCGAGGCTATTGTTCGTGGCGCAGTGCATTCTAGCCCAAAATGTGTTCGTGGCGCAGTGAATTCTGGTAAAAAGCGATCAAATCGAGATTTTTCCTAGCTTATATTTTTTTTCTCATATATTTCTCTTAAATCCTGATTATGTTACTGCTCGCTCGCTGCGCTCGCTCCGCAGCAATTACTCTTTTAAACACGGATCACTCTCTGACACACAACGTAAAGGAATTATCCGCCCGCTTTACAAGAAGGACGACAAGTTAGACTTGAAAAACTGGCAACCAATTTTTTTTCTGTTTAACACAGATTATAAAATTTGTACTAAAGTAATCAAACATGCGGGATTCCTGACCGCAGTATTTTTGAAAACCTTTTTCTTATCCGGGATACAATCGACTATGTAAACCATAAACAGCTTTCGGCCGCTGTTATTTGCTTGGATGTATGTTCTTGGGAAACGCAGTTTGAGAATTTCAGGGTGTATTTTAAAAATGAATGAAGAAAGTTTGTGTTTTCATATGAGCGATAATATAATAAATTGAGGAATAATCAATTTAGGAAATAACGAAATATAATATCCAATTTATTCAACACTTTTGAGAGATTTTAAAGATTGTAAAGTATAAATAGGTGATGTCACGTTTAATTCTCGCGGAGATTGCAGAGTGAATTTTTGTAATAACGAAATATAATATCCAATTTATTCAACACTTTTGAGAGATTCGACAGATTGTAAAGTAT
The DNA here is from genome assembly GCA_022457155.1 of Cladopsammia gracilis. NCBI lineage: Eukaryota > Metazoa > Cnidaria > Anthozoa > Scleractinia > Dendrophylliidae > Cladopsammia > Cladopsammia gracilis. The sequence goes on along the minus strand of JAJGOT010000173.1, from coordinate 190,143 downwards.
AAATAGGTGATGTCACGTTTAATTCTCGCGGAGATTGCAGAGCGAATTTTTGTGTTTAGTTAAATATACGTATTGGATTCGTTTAGCAGTAAAATTTTGTTCCTAAAAGATTGTTTTTTGTGTGTTGATAGTTTGTCGAGATTTTTGAGGAAAACAGTAATTTCAAACTTGTTTTAATGATGTATATCGGCTTATAAACAGGAACTTTTTAACGATGAACTCTCATAACTTATAACTCTCATAACAATGAACTCCGAGGCGACCGGCACAACAGTCACTTGTATTCCCGATTCAACTCCAGACACGTCTTCAAAAGAACCAGAGACTGTTATCATAATACTGATGCGTTTTTACAACAACGTATTTACAATAATTCACTCACTAGTTTTCTCGTTGTTTATGTTCGTATTGGCGCCAGAACAACAACCATAACTATGGAAACTATACAAACCTCCGGTCAGGAAGTAAAATTGCAGTTTAATACTGATGCCTTGGATTTCATTTATACTTGACCAGAAATCCGCAAGCATTTCCTTCCAGCAGGGCCTGGTTGTTCAAAAGGTGGATAGCGCTACCCACCGGATAAATCACTATCCAGTGGATAAAGATGTGCAAAACCAATTGCGTTATCTACTGGATAGTGATTTATCGGGTGGATAGCGCTATCCACCTTTTGACAACCGGGGCCAGAAATTTTAGCTGTCTCCGCGACCCGCAAAAATTTCCTCCCGCAAAACAAATTCAGTCGGACAATCTGCAAAATTTCCTTGTGCACGGTAGCTAAATCAATAAAACTATGACATCTTTCCCATACTATTGCATAATCAAACCGTAATAGCAATGATTCAGTATTTCAAAATAGAACACACGAAAGGTCATGCTATTTTGCTCTGCTATATCGCTCATATTAAAACACAAACTTTCCCGTCCCATTTAACTTTCTTAAAACGTCTCCATTCGTAAAAATAAACCGTGAAATTCTCAAACTGCGTTTCCCAAAAACACGCATTTGACCTATTTTTACCCTTCTAAAGCAGCTTTAATGGCTTTCGACAAATGATTGAAGCTGATAGGTAACGTGAGATATCGAAACTTCATAAGAACTAATACCTTTGTGGTGACGTAACGTAAGACATGACAAGTTCATGACATTTCAATACCCTAGGGAAATTAACAATAGGACCGGGGGTGTTCCTCAAAAATTTTAGTGACGGTATGTGATGCCCTTCTTGAAATCCTAACCGCTTTAACCAACCATATCCTCAATGCCCTAATATTAATAGCTTCTATAAAGAAGAAAGAAGAACCCCCCCGGACAAAAGTCCACAAAATTTTGTTAGCAACTTTTGTCCCTTTTTTCGTCGACTGATTCCGAAATCTCGTTTAATGCGCATGCGCATTAACGAGATAAAAATGACCTTTGTTGCTCTTTGTTTTCTAAAATACGGTAAAATCCTCACAGGAATTCCGAATCTCCCCGGAATGAATTTCGAAACCAACACTGACTTAAACTTGAAAACTACATTCAAATTTTCAAAAATACTGGTTACGCGTGACAGAGCATGGCTGTAAAACAAATGAGTGTTTCAATGGGAAATGTGTCTGACACGAGTTCACTCTTTCAGAAACGTTTTAAATCAAATCTACATGTACATTTCAACAAGATACGATAAAAAAAATGAAGACTCCCGTGGTAAATTAAGAGTAGTTCTCTGAGAAAGTGGTGCAAAGTTGGAAATGAAAATTTTTAACCCCCCTTCATTTTTTGTGTGGTGGTAGGTTACCTGGGGGGAGGAACAAAAACAACCATATTAGGGTCAGCAGATGTATTGTTGCCATGGTAACCGCGATTGATTATGCCAGCCTCAGGCCCATGTTTTGATAAAAAAATTCACTCTCAAGTAGGAAATTTTTTGGAGTCTCGTTCTCGGGTGCAAGGTCGGTCGCTCCGTTTCTTGGCCAAATCTACCAGACTCTAGCAGACAGGTCACAACCGTTTCCCCCATGGAACATCTACTTCAGAGACAGACGATGGATCGTTAGTCCGCATATAATCTGATATATAACGGAAGAAGAATTCACTCTGTCAAAACACAGTCACGCTTTTCGTGGTTTCTGCCATCCATGGACTAAAATTAATCAGTTCAATCCATCCATAGAGTAAAATAAATGCATCACTAACACTACACTAAGCAAATACTAGTCTGTAACCAATCCAAAATAAAATAAACGGCTTAAATCGACACGTGGATCGACTTAGTTGAGAAGCCAGGAAGTTGTTGTCGAGTAAATGTGCAGACCAGAAATACAAAGGGCAATTTATTACTGCTGACTGGATGTAACGCAATCTTTAAATGTCTACTTTCGATCTGGTCCCGGTTGTTCAAAATGTGGATAGCGCTATCCACCTTTTGAACAACTGACTCTCATATAAAAGTGATGGGGTTGCTTGTCGGAAATTGCGGCGTACCAAGGATGGAGACTGTTTCAAACACATGCCAAATTTGCTGGGCGCTGAAATCCAGTGCAAGAAAACTCCGGTTCACAGAGTAACAGAAAACCTTTCTGGATCAGAAATACAACATCGGTGAACAGACTGGGAAGAAAAGCAACGACAAGGAAGTGGCCAGAGAGATGAGGCGAGCACCAGGACAAAATGGCAAACGATTATGTGCCGTTGAGGAATTCTTAACGCCACAGCAAATATCCTTATACTTTTCACGTATTACTGCCAATTGTAAGCGAAAGGATATCTCAGATGCATAGCTAGAGACAGAGGAAAGAGGAATAATGAAGCAACAGCCTGGGGGGGGGGGGGGGGAATTTTTGGGTAGGGGTTTGCTGCTGGGACTCTGAGACCCTTAACCTATACTAGACCATTTTAGCTGCATTTTGCAACCCTATACTAGACTAAACACCGAAAAACCCTACCCTATATAAAATGCCGTACTGCCCGCCGTACCGATTTTTTAAATGCCATTTGCCAGTAAACCTTGTCTAGACTGAATTCTTCACGCAATTGATCAGTTTCGCGGAAAATGATACCCTATACTAGACCCCCCAGGAGCAATAGCTGAAATCACAGCTAGATGAGCCACAATGCCGGAAGTGAAAGGAGCTGTTACACGTACAAGAGGATAACTTTGTGCCGCATGAACAGAGACGAGCTTCAGACTAAACTAACGATGGCAAACCTGAAAGGCATAGGTCTTAAGTATGGCATTCAGGGCATGTCAGGAAGAAAGAAGGCGACATACGTCAATGCCCTGTCCAGTCTTCTATCTACAAACCTGTGCAACTCCCATAAAGGCCTGTGCCAGTAGAATTTTCCTTATCATTCACAGAAGGCGCCTGTCAATGCTGGGTTGATTCTAAAGGAGCCAGTATTTACTTGAAACGTGGATTCGGCTCGTGGTTGGGACTAAAATAACGGAGGTACTTGTCGTACCTTCTAGGGGTCAAAATTTGTAGATTGGCACCGCTCAGAATGCTAAAATCTAAAATGACCTCCGTTAGAATTATCGTGTTACCTTTTAGTTTATTGACCAGAAATATATGGCAGAACGTGAGATGTGTTGTTTTAGAATTGGTACCTCTCAGGGGTAACAAATCTGTGAGCCACACCCATCAAACAAGATTATTGCACCTTTTAGGGTATTTTTTCGAAAACTTCCGACACGCACCCCCCTCATTTTTATATGGGAGTCCAAAATGGCCAATTTTGTAGTTTTGTCAAATTTGCCTCAAATGTGTTCAACTCCCATGGCCATAGAATAGTTTCCCCAAAAAGATTTTATGATATTTAGAAACTTCAACATGTTTGTAAGCTCTGCTGCTGATTTGGTCTCTGGGAAAAGAGCACTTTGAGAGAAATTGCGAAAATAGTTGTCCTTGATTTTGTTGTTTGTCAAAGTGGCTGACATGCTACATTGTAGAGTGACCATTTTCTCCTTCTTTGTATAAAACAAAATACTTTAACAGCAACTTTTATAAACTAGTAGGATGGCTTTACTCTCTGATGGAATTTCATTTGAATTAGTTTCCTTGCACCCGAGAACGAGACTCCAAAAAAATTCCTACTTGAGAGTGAAATTTTTGATCAAAACATTGATCAAGGCTGGCATGATCAATCACGGTTACCATGGAAACGATACATCTGCTGACCCTAATATGGTTGTTTTTGTTCATCCCCCAGGTAATCTACCTCCACACAAAAAAATGAAGGGGGGTTAAAAATTTTCATTTTCAACTTTGCACCACTTTCTCAGAGAACTACTCTTAAACACTCTAGACTGCTGCAGTTCTCTTAGTAAACGAATGTCAGTGTTGCGGCACCTCGCTAATTTAGCATTTCAATTTACCTTTTTGCCTCCACTCTTTTTCCCACTCGCATTCTTGTTTTTTTCACGGTTCACGGCGACCTCTTTTTCCTGGAGTGAAAGAAAACATTGTTAACTTATGAGCCCACAACTTAAAGGGAAACCACCAGGCAGAAATGGCAAAATTCCCCTTAGCTTATTTATATCACCTAATGTCAACAACATACAACTAAACTGGATAAAAAGATTCTATAGAGCAAAACAAAAGCAGTAGTTTGAAGATAAAGTCCAGGATTGTAAGGATTGAAGTGGATTACAGGCAACAGTCTAATTGCACTAATCTGTATACAGCTGTTTTGAGAAAGGTTGTCGGAAAAAAGCGTAAAACTGCACGCAACAATCCCAAAAGGTATTGTGGGTAGTTTTACGTAAATCTGAGAAAATGGCACAAGATGCCATGGATGCATGTTTGCAAGTGTTAAGAGAAAGCAACACAAGTAGGTTCGACAGCTAGTGTCAGGAACGTGCCTTGCTTTGAAACTGTTATTCAATTGAAGCAATACTTTTTGCAAAATTGTAAAGCGGAAATTTTTCCAGCAACCGACAAGACTTTCCAGATCGGCTACTACGTCGAAGAAAAAAAAGAAATTCTCTGTATCGTCCGAAATCCAGCTCGCCGAGTTGTTTTCTTTGGTTAAAAACGGGAAGGTAACAATGTGGGTAGATCCACATAAAGACGTTCTAAGGAATTCTTTGGATAAAAAGAGAAAAGGTAAGGAACACTATAAGCCACGTTTTGTTGCACCTTAAGTTCGGTGAGATATTTTTCAAATGTTTAACTACAATGATTATGATTGTTACTATTCTCAATTTGGTAATCCCAATGGTAACGAGGACGGAGAGGGAGAAGACAGCTACGAGTCTTGCTAAGCACGGCTAAAAGGGAAGCATGACTTTCCTGAGTTTAAATTGCGCTGCTGGGCGCGGATGGTGGTAAGGAAATTTTAATTGCCGGGAGTAATTTTCACCTTTTTTGGTTAGATTTCATATCCACCATCAAGCTATATTTTCTATAAGATTGTTTACTTCTTATTTTCTAAACTGAGTTTTCAATCAAGTGTTGTTTGACAAATGTTTACAAAAATTAGCATAAAACGCATGCTTTGCACGTTCTTGAGACTGAAATAGACTGGACTGCTTGAAGTAGCTTCCATAATCACGAACTCCACGTGTGGATGCATGGCAAAACTGTTTAACGATTTTACTTTGCCAGTATTCAGGCATTTGAAATATAGCGCTCCACCGTTCTTGGCGATATGAATAAAGTAGCCGCTACTTATCCACGCTATATCTTAAAAACTCATTTATCCATATGGGCCGCCATCTAAGATCATTATTGCAAGGACGAGGCATTGCGGGTCTGATATACTTATTTGACTCATTAGAATTCATTGATCATATCCCAGATTACCTTTCGGGATTGTCGCGTGCACTTTTTCGCTTTTTTCCGACAACCGTCATATAATCTCGAAACTTAGGCCTGGGGCAAACGTCGAATCTAAGTCGCGTCGAATTGATTAAAAATAGGTTGGACAAAGTCAACTTAATTCCAGCGTGGTAGCAAACGTCGAACCCGCGTCGATCCTATTTCACAAGTTGCACTTCATTAAAACACAGGAATAAGCACGTGTCCCCGTGCTATTCAATCGATGCGCGGCTAGTTACTGCTAGGACTTGTTAACGAAATGCCGAAATACAGTGCTCGTTCAGCCTTTCTTTGGTATTTAATTGCGAAAAATAGAATGAGAAGACTCGCATTACATACAGCTCTGAGCAACGCTTTTACCGGCTGTCCATCCCTCAACGTCCTCGTTTTCTTCAAACACTGAACATTTATTGAAAATAGGGAATTCGCATCTCAAGCATTTATATTTAGTGTTCGTGAAACACGAAAAACACATTTCCATCACACTGTGCGATGTCAGCAATGACTTTCAATAGCTCGCCATAGGCCTTTTAATATCGCGCCCTGCCATTTTGTATATAAAAAAAAAAGATTTTTGCCCGCCCAACCTCGTTTTCAACTTTTTCACTGCAAGGTTGGGCGGGGAAAAACAAAGCATTTTATTCTCTGGGGAGTCAACATGGCCGCCACGTGATAAAGGCCCATTCCCAGTCGTGAAATTGTCTTTGTACAGCGCATGCTCGTCGGGGGGGGGGGGGGGAAGCGTTTGGCAGATGGGGGAGTCGGTATTTTTGTGACGTTTGCGCAGTCCATCACATTTGAATCAATTATTTTGTAATTTGCATGATTTATGAATAGCAAAGCGCACAAATGACGTCAGTACTCATGTTTGTCTGAGTTTATAATTTATTCTTGTTTATTCTTGCATTTCTGACAATAGAAATTCGTTATTAGGAATCCCTGAGAGTCACTATTGGTTTGTTTGTCTGAGTTTTAGTTCTATAAATAGTAATTGTGCGCTTCGCTATTGAGTTCAGAGCGTGTTAAGAACGGCGTTTGCTGAAACGCTGAACCACTGTCGCATTATCCGACTTGGCAAGTCAAACTTATGCTGGAGTCGAACCAATTAATTTGAGTCGAACTTAATTGCGGCAGACGTCGCACCATTCATGCGCCTTTTTCAAAATTCATAGGTTCGACGAATTAAGTTCGACTAAGATTCGACGTTTGCCCCAGGCCTTACACACTTATAAAATGATGCGTCTGCTATGAGAGCGATCAAAAGTGAAAATGAAATCTAACACAGTAACAAAACCTAGTATTAACCTTTGAACGGTGTGTCGCGTGGAGACTGTCAATTTATCTCTGCGAAAAAATCCCCAATGGGGAACAATTGCACTTATCTGTATTGGAGATGTCCGATTTAGCTTATATCAGCCACTTTGGCACAACATGCGGGACTATTGTTTTCTGACAAGTGAATTTTAAATTCTCGATTATCGTGTTTAACTCTACAATTACAAACGAGAAGAGTACTCTTTTCTTTAGCTAAAAAATACACGATTTCACTTTACATGCAATTCAGGTTTTTCTCCAATTAGACGAACGTCTTGTATAACGAAATCATTTGTCAATTCGAATGATAAAATAAAATAATTTGAATCAATCCAAAAGTCAACACACGGGCTTCTATAAACAGAGTCTTCGAAGAGTCTTGGCCATTGCAATAATTTCAGTTGCTTGTTCAGGGGTCTAAATCAACCCAAAACATATCAAACTCCTCGCGTAAAGGTTCCGAAAGAAAAACACCCGCTTTTCCCTTCAGCTTTTCTGCTGGATGATAAAGCGTGCACCCAACCCATATTTTGCAATTTCGATTTAATCCCTACAACAATTTATAGACTGCATATGACCTTCGATATGCAGGGGCGGATCCAGGGTTTTTCTTAGGAGGAGGTGCACCTCTAAGGAATGACGTAACTGAAGGGTGACGTAAACAAATTTTAAAAGCGAACAACGCGGACTAGGTCATCTCAGGGAGGGGTGCGCAGCCCCTGCACCCTCCCCCAGATCCGCTCCTGATATGAAGCGAATGATGACTCGAATATTGAAGGTCGGTTTGGTTTTGACGGGAAGATTAGTTTACTTATTGATAATGGTACTACATGCAATGATATTTGCCATTTACTTTATTATCAATAAACACAACCTGGATACAATGAAATTAATACAGTTCAGTCATTTTAGGTGCGCAACATCTCGGGGTTTTTTTTCACGTTGGCGGGCTCGAGCGAGCGCTTGCGTGACAGAGAGAGTGGTACCATCACTACGTTTTTCTGGACGATCACTACTATTGTTTTTTATTAATTTTGGAGATCGGCCCAATGGTTTCCCTTGCACCCGATTAAAGTCGTCTCAGTAGTGTTTGCCTACTATTTGTCAGATAAGCACAAGTGGCAACAGCAACTGGGAGAAATGGCCTTCTATGACGAAAAGTTGAGGAAGAGGAGCGATAAACTTTTAGTCGTCCAATAGCATGCTCTACTGAAACCCGAATCGGCCTAAGTCGTCTATTTGCTCTTCTTTCTATTCTGTTCCGTACCTCATGAAATTTTCTGGCTACGCGACCAAAAAAATAATGTTTCTGTATTTCTCAAACATTGCTTATCGGGTTAGGATTTTTTGGGAAAACAACAGTAAATTCAATAAACGATAACGCACCGGCGTTAGTAAGTTAACATGACCATTGTTCTCAATCTATTAAGAACCTGGCACATGGCAAACCACTACCACTAAATCGGACATCCCTACTACGGCACAATTTTAATTCTTGGTTTTGCACATGAAGTTATTCACGCGCTCCCTGAAAAAAAAGATCACATGTCTCATTCACGCGGTTAATGATAAACAAATCACAAGTCTGTCATTTTCTGCGCTCGATAAATAAAATAAACCACAAGAGACTTGTGATATATATTTTAAATTATACTATGAATGGCGCACTAGAAGGATGTATACTTTAGATTTTTAACTCTTGTGCAAACCAAGAATTAAAACCAAAACTAAGAATTCAAATGACAGACTTATGATCCTTTTTTCATTGAGCGCGTGAATGAGACTTGTGAACTTTTTTCATTGAGCGTGTCAATGAGAGACTTGTGATATATATTTTTAACTTAGTCTCAAATTACAATATAAATGGCGCACTAGCCTGAGACTTGAGAATTTTTTAATCAAGTTGCTCACGTCTTCATTTTTTGACTCTACTTAATGTACTGAATAAGCACGCGAGTGATATAAACTTTCAAATGAGGGACTTGATACATATTTTCTAAATTATAATATGAATGGCGCACTAGGATGTATACTTCAGATTTTTAAACTCTTGTGCAAAACCAAGAATTAAAACCAAAACCAAGAATTAAAATGACAGACTTGTGAACTTTTTTCATTGAGCGTGTCAATGACAGACTTGTGATAAATATTTTTTAAATGAGTCCCAAATTATAATATATATGGCGCACTAGCCTGAGACTTGGACTATGTCTACACTATACCAGAATAAGCACGCGAGTGATATAAACTTTCAAATGAGAGACTTGTGATATATTTTTTAAATTATAATATGAATGGCGCACTAGAAGGATGTCAGGTATATTTTAGATTTTTAAACTCTTGTGCAAAACCAAGAATTAAAACCAAAACCAAGAATTAAAATGAGAGACTTATTATCCTTTTTTCATTGAGCTCCACGAATGAGACTTGTGAACTTTTTTCATTGAGCGTGTCAATAAGAGACTTGTGATATATATTTTTAAACTGAGTCTCAAATAATAATATAAATGGCGCACTAGCCTGAGACTTGAGAATTTTTTCATCAAGTTTGCTCGCGTCTTCATTTTTGGACTCTATTGAATGTACTGAATTGACACGTGAGTGATATAAACTTGTCATATTTAAGAAAACCAGGAATAGAAAACATTTCGCGCACAAAAAAAAAAATTATGGTATCGAACGAAACTGAGCTTAATCGTACGACTATCTTAGTGATGAAACAATAAACTTTTTTATAAATGAGAGATCTCGACTAACCTTGCGAGGTTTCTTTCGATTGCCGGGGCCGGGTGGTGCCTGTTTTCTTTGTTGTCCGGTTTCTTCTGAGACAAGGAAACGTCCTTATCATTCAATACTTGATAATAATCTATGAAGGAATAAAAAACGGTATAAACATCGACGCAAGTTCTCCGAAGTTTACAAGTCAGTAAGTCAATCGGTTGAAAAAACATAACATTGACCACAGCTGTACTTACCAAAAAGTGCAATTATTTGTGCAGGAACATGTTCACCCTGCCAGTTTACGGTCAGTTTCGCACCAACTTTAATACCAAGCTTCTCCACGATCAATCGCGTCGGCGCAATCCCAGTGACCCCTTCTTCTGGGAAGTAAAAAAGTGCCTTCGAAGGCAATTGCCATTTCACAATCCCCTTAGTTGTCCTGGAAACCAATGATGACTGTGCATAACTATTAAAACAATGTCTCTTTATGTTTGAAAAAATGGATTAATGATGATTATTATTCAAAACACAAATGCTTGAATATTTTGTTTCCAGGCTGAAAACAACCTATTAGGAAAGTATGAAACAAGTTTCAAGTACAGTCGAACGTCTCCTTACGGACACCTCTCTATTACGGACAGTTCTCTTGGTCCCGAAGATACCAAAATTCATACAATCTTTACCTCTATAATACGGATACCTCTATCATACGGACACTTTGGTTTGTCCCTTTGTCCCTTTAAGTATTAAGGAGGTTCGACTGTACACACATAAAGTAGGTCTTCAATTTTTAGAGGACCTATTGTTTGGAATAGCCTCAAAAACAAACTTAGAAAACTTGATAATATAAATCAGCCCTAAAGAGATGTATTATTTCTATGAAAGGACCATGTGTCAATTATAACAACTTAGCAACTTAGACGATTTTGAATACTATAAAAAATGAAAATCGATTATTTATTGGATTTAACTTTGACAAATGAGGTGTATGATAAGTGAATCATATTTGTGAACTGCGGATTGAGAATGTAAAGTGAAGAAATGATCCTCGCAGTTGTGTTTGCAATTTAAGCAATTGCAAAGAAGCCTGAAAAAACAATTCAGGGCTTCAATGGGATTTGAACCTGTGACCTCCTTCTTTAAAATGTATTAATGTTGATGAGAATAAGTTTTTACTTCAGTAATTACTTTGTACTTTAATAAACGGTCCACATCAGCATTGTATTGTGCTGCCATTCATTTGGCCTTTTCAAACAAAGATGTAATTAATATGTATATTTGTAAAATTCGTTAATAAAGAAAAAAAAATGCGCTGAGTGCATTATTGAGTTATATAAGCACGTGGGAATTTTTAAGAACACGAGAGAAGTGCAGTGAAGCACGAGCCAAAGGCGAGTGCTTCTCGCACTTCTCGAGCGTTCTTAAAAATTCCCAAGTGCTTACACATGTATATAACTCAGCAATGCATGAGGAACAAGTTTTTTATTTCTTTTATAAAATAAAAACGGTTATAATGAACCTTATGTCACGCGCATGCTTTATCAAGTTATAATGAACTCAGTTGAACCAATCATAGCACGCGCATTTCCTTGCGCATTTTATAATAATTCATAAGGGTACTAACAAATAGAAATGAGCCATTGCAATCACATGGTTAACCTTGTAAATCAGATACAACTCACTAGTGAGTTGTATCTAATTTACATTCCAGATACAACCACTAGTGCATTGTATCTGGAATGTGAATTTCACAAGTTGTTTACAACTTTCGCGTCCGTGTTGTATCGGCACTATACAATCACTCGGCTGTGCCTCGTGATTGTACATGTATAGGCTGATACAGCACTCCCGCTCATGTACATGTAGTAAACATTACATAGAACACCATAGAGGATTCAGCCTCTAGATCAGATTCAGTTCCAATCCATCAGCGACAGACACACTGACAGCTTCAGGTAGAGTGGTAGTGATGTCTCACTCGATCAGAAACGACAAAAGCCAAAAGTACGAGCGCCACATGTCTTGGAAGTGTAGAGTGTTCACCATGATAAGACAGCAGTTTACGATACACTGACAGCTTCAGGTTGAGTGGTAATAATGTTCCCCTACAACACGATAAAAACTATGACCTCCAATGGTTCCTTCTTGATGTTATTGAGACCGTGGGCTATAGTTTTCGATGATTTCACTCGATCAGAAACGACAAGAGCCAAAAGTATGAGCGCCACATGTCTTGGAAGTGTGGAGTGTTCGCCATGATAAAACAGCAGTTTACGATACACTGACAGCTTCAGGTTGAGTGGTAATAATGTTCCCCTACAACACGATAAAAACTATGACCTCCAATGGTTCCTTCTTGATGTTATGCGCCGATCAATTCGAAACATCAACATCCCCCCCCCCCCCCCCCGGGCAAGCCCCGGGCATTTGAACATCTTCTGTGCCCGGGGAGTCAGGAATTTGATGTGAAAGGCCATTCCAGGGGTGGGGAATTTGACTTTGCCTGGGTGGGGTGGGGAATTTGAACCGGAAGTGTTCAAAATATATTTTTTTGGCCGGCGCCTATCACGCAGTAGCAGTTCAGGTTCAACATGGAACAATTTAAAGGGAAAAATATCGTTTTTGTTAGTGAATGGCTAGTAAAATGTGCTGACAAATCTTTGCAGTGTTTTTGAAGGTTTGTATGAAAAGTTAAAAGTGTTAAATATTTAACTACCGTTCAACGCGTACTAGATTAGTACCAGTCCTGCGCCAGTCTATTAAATGTACGCAGATCTTAAATGGCCATTGATTGAAAGAAAAAACATTGTAAAATGAACTCTCTCAAACAGAAAATTCATTAAGGAAACGTTTGTCATTTGATATAAAACGAGAGACGCAGCGATGTAGGGCCAGTTTGTGTCATGGTTTCAAGGTACAGTCAGTGTAGGTGAAGAACTTTCGTTTTTTTCTTGTATTCAAATATTTTTCATGAAGCTCGCAGTATTTTTTGCCAGTTCTTATGTTGATAAACTTTTGTTATGTCAAGTGCCAAAATGGTAGACAAGCTAGATTTCTGGTAGACATTTTTTGAAGTCAAGGCAGTGAAATTGTATCCAAACTGCTGTTTAATTACACTCGAGAGTAACAAGATAGACTTGCATGATTTTGACCTGTTTTCACTTTCTCATCGAGGAGATAGGCTCTAATTTGTTGTTTTCTTTACAGACGGTTGTTTGTATCTTGGCATGGAAGTTCACCTCGAAAAACTTGAGGCTCTTTGCAGAATTTGTGGACAAAAAATTTAAGATGAAAGTCTAACGGTAATCGCATCCAATTTGGCCACTAAAGTTAACAGATGGCAAGTGTCTGTTTTGTTGGATTCACCTAATGTCCATCCACGTTTTATTTGCGTGAAATGCCGTCTAGTTTAGTACCTTCAAGGTAAAATGACAACTGCTACTGTATTGAAAACGTGGTATCCTCACAGTGAAAGTTGTACTGTTTGTGAGTCATCCCTAAAATCACAACGAGGTAGGCCTTCAAAAGCCAAAAGAGCAAGGAAAAGTCAAAGTAACTTAAGAACATGAAGAACTTCATACTGACTCTGCTTCAGATGATGATGATCAATTAAGGTCTCTAGGGTTTACAACTTGTCTATGGATTGTTTAAGTGAATGCATTGAAAGGATACCAGCTCAAAACCAGCATGCCATATTGGTGGAACTGTGCTCGTCCCTTCCTGGAAAACAAGAGGGTCTTTATATTATCAAAGAAGCTGATTTTACTGACTCTCTTTGTGAAATGCCAGAAGATGTACATGTACATGCAGAAAATTGTAACAAAACAGATCTGCTTTATTTATGAACCAATTAATTAAATTTATTACAATCTTTCCACCTCCCAATAAGAATTGACTGCACCAGAAAGTAATATTCATGCAACCAGAGACACAAGTTGATTGTCAAAACTCTAAGCATGCATAATTATTAAGGTAATAGAAAATGGAACCAACTGCATTGTTGAGTTTTAAGCACACAGGAATTTTAAAAACATGAGACAAGTACTTCAAGACTCCCTTCTTGAGTGTTCTTCAAACTGCCAAGATGCTTGAAAATTTAATATAGGTTTGTAAACCCCAATACAAATCAACTGAGTTGATGAATTATTAAAAAGTAGAATTCACTTTTGATACAAAAACCTGCTCAGCTTATTAGTATTCATTAACTTTTCATACAGATTTCTACTCATTGTTTCATTTTATAAGTATGATAAAATATTCACGTCCGATCTGTATGGGCGTTTACAATGGTTCGCCTTTGGCTCGCCATTGTAAACGCCCATACAGATCTCACACTCTTTACCTAGTATTATCTGACCAATCACAATGCGCACATTTCTTTCAAAAACATTTTTGATGTAGTACATAGGATTTGGTTAATAATCAAATTATTACAATCAGCTTTGCATACACATGGCGCAACATCTGCACACTCAGATTTCATGAGACAAATACAGTAACCATATTCTGAAGTCTTATATTGATGTGAAAAATACATTTTTGTAATCGACATTTATAAAAGTCTTCACGAGCCTAGTGGCCCACAACTGCCCAAGCTTAACCCAGTTTCTCAGCGTACCCCCTGTATCGGATGCTAGTCCATTGCAGGTTACCCTCCTAGAATTTAATTGCTGGTACCATTAATATTCCTGGGTGGAGAGAGGCACTGTGAAAGTAAAAATATATTGCCCAACAACACAAGTTACACAGTCATCCCACCCAGGGCTCAAATCGGGACTGCTTGGACCAGAGTCCAGCACGCAGCTTAACCATTTTGATTAGGCCACCACATCTCCCACAATTGACATTATTTTGTTAGCAGTGCAATAAACCTAAAAGAAGTTGCACATGTAGTCAACACTGATTAAAACTGTTGTTTGTTTTGGGTCATTCATATTCAGCCAACTGAAGGGGCAATGGAAAGAATAAATAAAGTTGATTTTCATTTCAAAAGTTCATTTCTATTGCATTCTGTAGTTAAATTTAAAACAAAACCTTGAGGCTTGTGGCCATTTTAGGCTTTCTACCCACTTCTCAACCCTGACCAAGAATTTAATTTAGAAATGTTTAGCAAATCCTTACTTGCCTTTTCTGAGAGGTGATGTTTTAGCACAGGGCACCCACACAATCTGTTTGTGTAACATAACCGTTTGTAATTTTGTAGGAAATCTTCTCTTAGACGCACAGTCAACGGCGAACTCAGAATCCTTCAAAATCGCTCAAAATATCACTTTTACAGCAAAAGGACGACAACACACAACAAATAAGGTAATTTAACATTTATTTAGCGTTAATCAGTGCATACATTTGGCGATACGTCACTATAATATGAAATTTAGGTAAATCCCATACATTTCCTACAAAATTACAAACGGTTACGTTACACAAACAGATTGTGTGGTTTTAGCTCTGATTTGCATTAAAATTATTAATCACAATTTCACGTATTTGACAAAAGCTCTAAACCTCTTGGTTGGTACATTTTTGTAAATTCAAGACAAATTACTCATTCCAGAGTTTATTGAATTCGGTGCTAAAAATTATACTAAGATTTACTATTCTACATGCCCACCAAAAGATCTAAGTCAGTCAAAGCTTATCAAGCTTTAAAATACAAGGCTTTCTGTTTAATTATAGTATATCAAATCTCCATAAATATTTTGACAAGAAAGAGTGTAATTTTCTTGAAGTAAACTTAAAAAAAATATTAAAAATGACTAGAGGAACTGCAAATGGACAAATCCACAAATTAGCCCACAAATCACTCGATAGAAGAAACATTAACATTTCAACTTCTAAATCCATTCAGTGCTTAAGAAAATAAACAATCCAATAGAGAATGGTGACAATACAGAGAAGAGATGCTTACCAATTCTATGGTCTCTTTCCATAGAAAGACCTAGATCGATAAACCACATTGCCGACCCGTGCAGTTCGATCATTGCCCACGGTTCCTCCAAAGCCGATTTTCCGCTTTCTTCTGTCCGAGGACAATCGTTATCCAAGGAGTTTTGTCTGTAATATTGAATGCGAAAACGGTGTCCTTTCTTTTCATAAATTTAATTCAATTTGAGCAGTCTCGTGATTTATATACCTTCCGAAAAAATATTAGAAAGCTCTCACGACTCTTTCTCTCTCTTTGAGTCTTCATCCACCATCTTGAAATTTTTGCTTTGTTTACATGAATAGCAACATGGATTCTCAACGGTTGAAACGCATGTCATGGCTGTCCTAAAAGATTGGGATAATTCGGACTGTGTATGTCAATCTTGTAGAATAACCAGGTGCTCAGATCCATATTACGGTATGCTACTCAATGTACCAAAAGCAAACACTGTAACTTCTCAAAACAGTTTTTACTGCAGACACAAGTCATACACTAACCTACTTCAAAAAGGAACTTTTTAAATCAATGGGGTGACTACTTTTACAATTATTAATATATATAGATAGGCCCAGCCTATCAGCGTCGCACTTTGAACAAGCTTAACTAAGGTGAAACTTAACTAAGGTGAAAGGTTGGAAGCACAAGAATTAAGATTGAAGAACGGGCTATTTTCAATTTAAGCAATTCTCAAAAACAGTATTACCCGACCGTCTGCACAGTACATTTAGACCGTACAAAAGTTCACAAAAACAACTTTTCTCTTTCCAGAATAACTAGTACAACTACTTTCCAAATAAAATACAGTTTTTGTTTGTCAAAAATTGCCCGAGAAACTGATTTGGAAATTAAAATTGCAAAAATACACAAACATAAGCTTATTTGCATAAGGCGACGAAAGTGAAGACAGAAAATCTAAGTCTTGTTTTGTTTACATAAAATTCCTTTTTAATCTATGTAATGAATGAACAAAGACATAAAAATGGACAACACAATCTTCGTTCGAAAAATTTTATTCAATCTCCATTAATTTATGTTTAAAAGCAAAACACGTACTATTTCTAGCGCATCAAGGCAGAGCTGTCCTCGATGAAATTCAAGATAACAACACAACTTAATTTGAACACGTTTCATAAACATGTCTCCAAAACTTAAGAGAATTCAAAGGAAAAGTCAATCAAAAATTGATATCGGCTGAAGTGGTCGGCTGAAGTGGTGTGTCAAACTACAACCAAAGACAAAAGTGTTGGGAAGGATGCTTGTTTTCCTCACCCCTCCCCCCTGGTCCCCCCTCTTTCAAAGTTGCTGTCAACGCAAATACTTAACTGACATTGTATTCTGTAAAGAGGTCTTCAACATTGAATTTGGGGGAGAGGGGGCTATAAAACGCGTTGCTCGTGCTTTAAATTGCCCCGAAACCCAAAGGTAGTGTCATTTCTTAGCGTTTTACAAACCTTCCCAAGTAATTTTGTCTTTGGTTGTGTGTGGAAATTACGTGGGTGTGGTCTACGCATGATCTTTTTTTTCTACGAAATTTAAGGCGCCAAATATTTATCATAGTATCAAATGATTTGTGATTGTGTCTAGCATGAATTTAGGAAATATTCGTACTTGTTTGGTTAATGACAGTACAGCGGAATGAAAAGGGAATTAAATATTTATACCTTCAAAGAACGTTGGTAATCGAGTTAATTGCGTAACACGATAGATAACAACATGGAAGCACTCGACGAGCTTGCAGTTCGCGAACAGCGCCTTGTTTATCTCGTTACATATAGCAGAGCAGACTTGGAAAAAGTGCCAACGAGAGAATCATTTGCCGAAGCAGTTACACTGGCATGGATGCAAACAACTGGCGTAAGAGTACACCAATGGGTTGTAACGCGTGAAATGCACGCTAACACGACTGATAGTACGAGCTGTAACATCTTTCATTATCATATGGCCCTGAAGATAGTAAAGCGGACAAGATGGTTGAGTGTTCGCAATTGGCTTGATGAGAATTACGGGATGAAAGTCAATTTCAGTTCGCACCATAATACGTATTATAGCGCTTACAAGTATACTACCAAAGAAGACGCGGAATTCGCGGTATCACATGGCCACCAAGACCTTCAAAGTGCAATTCCCCCAAGAACCGAGAAAGCTATTTCAAGTAACAAAGAAAAAGGGAAAGCTGCAAAGGAAAGCAATGGTAAAGGGAAGAAAGGACGTAAACGCGGACTTTCAGTTTATGATGTTGCTGAATACATTCAGACGAAAAAGATTAAATCAAGATTGCAACTAATGTCTGTAGCCGCTCAACAGAATCGTGAAGGAAAGCGAGACTTAGCGATGTTTATTTGCAACCGAGGTGGCAAAACTGTTGACGAATGTTTAGCAATAGCCGATGAGTTAGCTTCTGCAGAGGACAAGTACGCTAGATCGCACAAAACTAGGATTGAACTTTTGGAGGAAACGAAGGAAGGTGAATGCATATCAGAATGTAACGGACGATGGTTGCAAGCCGCTACGAATCTTTTGGAACGTAACGAAATTCCAGTGCGAGATTTTGTCCAGGCAATTTATGCCCTGTTAGAGAAAGGCAGGGGAAAATATAGAAATCTCTATATTCATGGTCCAGCAAACTGTGGGAAAACATTTATTCTTTCACCTCTTAAGCTTATATACAAGACCTTTTCCAACCCGGCAACGGGCACATTTGCCTGGGTTGGAGCTCAGGAGGCGGAGATTATTATGTTGAATGATTTCCGTTGGAAACCGTCAATAATAGCGTGGGGCGACATGTTGCAGTTACTGGAAGGAGACATTACTCATTTACCAGCACCCAAAAATTTCGCCAAGCGAGATATCGAGCTTAATAAGGATACCCCGGTGTTTGCAACCGCCGATGCTCCTATTGTACTGGTGAAAGGTGGAGTAGTAGATGTCGCGAACACAGAGATGTTAAATGTTCGGTGGAAATTTATTCAATTCTGGCGGCAAATTCCTCCATCAGAACAACTAAACTTGCTACCCTGTGGACACTGTTTCGCGCAGTTAGTGTTAAACAACCTAAGCTAAGAGTTAGCAGTCATCGGTTTTCATCGTTAATTCAGTGTACGAGTACGTCATCATTACTCCACGAACGCGCGACATTACTCCATTGATAAATCGTGAATTATACCTGTTAAAAGGAATGTAAATTTAAACAAAAGGGCCAATGTTAATGTCTTTCTCATAAGGGCTTGTTAGAATGAAGAATCCAGTTGTTTTGGTTTCATTCTGGTAGAAATCAAACATTACTCCACGAAAAGTACGAAATAAAAACAAGATAATTAGATTCATATTTTAAACACTGTTTCTGGATGGAGTATTGTTCAAGATGAGGAAAATCCTTACTTTAGAGATTAGGTAACGATGTCCAGCGCTCTGCTTTTAAGTTATTAAGCACAATCCACTATAATCGAAATGAAATACCTTTTTAACGCAATTTTTTAGTGCTTTTAAGTGTGGAGTATTGTGGAGTAATGTTGGAGTACTCGTGCGAAACAGAGACGTCACGCAAATTTGACAGGTCGTTAGCACAGAGTAAATATTAACTATAGCAAGAATCGTTTTATTTGCTTTTCAGGTGTTTTGGGGTTTGCTTTGGTTAGTATATGGTCCAAACCTTATCGAAGTAACTTCTAAATGGCATTTTACTCCTACAAACAACACCAGTCGTTAACAAAAAAAAGTTTAGTTTTATTAGTACTTTGTTCGATAACCTTTTCCTTTGATAATTAATTGGATTCGTGTTGGCATACTATCTATTGCACGGTCTATTATAGCAGGATCCACATCACCTAATGTTCGCAGAACCCTAGTCTTAAATTCTTCAAATGACTCCTTAGTAATGTTCCTTTCAATAGCTTCTTTTTCTAAAGTATCCTTAACAACATTAAAAATATTTTCTATTGGATTTAGATCCGGAGAGCGCGCTGGTATCCTTAAAAGTTCACTTTCAGTTTGTTGTAAAGCGTTCATTGCTACCTTGGACGTTTGTGAAGCATCATTATCCATTACAAATTTACGAGATCTATTCCTCTTTGGACCTGCGCGTCCAAAACAAAGATTAAAATGTTCTCTTATGAAATTGGCAAAGAATTTTCCATTTAATTTGTCATACGGTTCTTTGAGTATCACGCCGTGGCTATACGCTATTGCTACCATGACATGCAGACGCTTTCCTCCAGCCAAATCTTTTGAACCTTTAGATGTTACCTGCAGGCCTTCGTTTTTTCGTCGCCACACTTTTGATTTGGGAGCCATGGCAGTGTTCATTGGGTTGGTCTTATAAACGAATGAGACCCCATCCAAATAAAAGCAAACTTCTTCTCGCCAAAAACCTGGATTGTTTTTTTCTTCGCGGTCCATTTTTCTCGCGTATTGCACACGTACTTTTCGATCAATTTCTCTAAGAAGACCTTTCCTGCGCGTTTGAAGTAAGCGAAACCCCATTTCATTCAGACATCTTGCGTATGTTCTTAGACTTGTTGTTTGAAGGCTAAAACCGCAGTATTGCACTAAATTCTCAACTGTCAGATGAGCGCCTTCATCTCTCAACTTCAATAGGTTTCTTTGTAGCAGTCGTTTCATGCGTGGGGACACTTTCCTCGGCCGACCACTCTTCTTTTTTACACTCAAGTTCCTCTTAGGGAGTAGAAATTCTTTCCAGATTCGTTCTGCTGAAGACGTTGACATACCACATTTGCGCCCTATTTGCGGGAAACTTGCACCCGTTTCTCTTCTTAAATATATTACAAGTGCTCTTTTCTCCGGGGATAATTTTGCCTTGAAAACCATTGTAACACTTTTTGTAGTTCTCATCACTAGCAATTCCAATTAAATAGTTTCCGCGAATCCTCATTACACGACCAGTTTAGTCATCTCGAAAATTCTAAACGTTTCGGATACACATTCATGGTCCATCTACGTGACGTTTTTCATGTACGTGCAGTTTGAAGCCTCATTCCACAAAACTATTATTGAACTCACTAATAACACGTATCAACTTCAACTTATAACGTAACATAGCGAAAACGCTTTCCTATCTAATATTATTTGGCCTTTTACGGTACAAAACATGTCAAGGTTTTCACAGACTTTATGTCACGCAACCGTTACGGTTTCATCATTATTATACATTTATAACAATCCGTCAATTTCAACGTTTTAACCTCTGACACCGACATCAAGAAAGACCAATTAATGATCATTTAGCGGACGATGTCTTAGCCCTATATCGTTAATACTTTTCCTTTTATGAGTAGTTAAAACTTCTTTTCCGTTTTCATACAACCAAAGACAAAAGTGTTGGGAAGGATGCTTGTTTTCCTCACCCCTCCCCCCTGGTCCCCCCTCTTTCAAAGTTGCTGTCAACGCAAATACTTAACTGACATTGTATTCTGTAAAGAGGTCTTCAACATTGAATTTGGGGGAGAGGGGGGCTATAAAACGCGTTGCTCGTGCTTTAAATTGCCCCGAAACCCAAAGGTAGTGTCATTTCTTAGCGTTTTACAAACCTTCCCAAGTAATTTTGTCTTTGGTTGTAGCAAAAGAACTGATTGTGGGGACTGGAGCTGATCGTTGCGGGATGTAGACGTGGTTTTGTTAGCTCCGCTCACCGTTGAATTTTATTAAGTGTCCATGGAATCTTCGTCTTTATTTATAACCCCAAAAAGAAAATCGAGAAGTAGCAACAAGTCCAGCAGCTCTGTTGAAAATTCGCCTGGAGAAAAAAGGTGGAAACAGTCTTACTCCCCGGCGAGTATATCAGATAAGTCATACGGCGACGACGAAGTAATGGAGGCGCTAAACCTTGCAGACAGCGTAACCGATAAATTAGATCTTATCCTGTCAAAACTGAGTAGCTTAGATTCAAGGATGGAAGAACTAAACCAGACAGTGAAAGGAATACAGGATAAGGTCTGCAATCTGGAGACAGAAATTGCCTCTGTTCAAGACAGTCAGAAAACTCTCGACGATAAATTCTCACACGTGGAAGAGAATGCCAAATTTGTGGATCAACAAATTTTAGAGCTTCAGACAAGCACGGAGGAGAGAAAGAATGAGGTTAGTGAATGCCGCAAGCAGATCCTTTATCTCAAGGCCTATAGTCGCAGAGAGAACCTTAAGTTTGAGGGCATACCAGAATTGGCAGTACTTCCCGGTCAACAAAATACAAATACAAATACAACTTCGAACGAAGACACAAGGCAAGTACTGGCAGACTTCATGGAAAATATCCTGGGAATCGAAGACGCGGAAAATATCGAATTTCAGCGTGTGCATAGGATAGGAAAACCAAGGAAGGACGGTCACGGTAGTCGCACAATCATAGCCCGTTTTCTCAGATTTCCAGATAGAGAGCGAGTATTTAAATGCGGTCGGAAACTTAAAGACACCGATTATAAGATGTTTGAGGACATTCCTAAGGAGCTGCACGAATTGAGGAAAAAGCAAATGGATAAATTGAAGCAAGCAAGCAAGAAGAGAAGGAAAACGCGCGTTCTTCAGTAAAACCGAGCCGGATAAGCTCTATATTGACAGGAAATATGTTAAGTTATAATATTTCTATTAATACTGAGCCATGCTTCTTTATTTTTCGACATTTGCATATAATTTTGAAGGTAGTAAAGTTTCTGAATTTACCAGTCCATTGTCACTTTTCCTTGCATTTTGAACGCTGTATTCATAAATTATGGTGAAGGAGCCGAGGGCTGAGTGATAAGTTGGAAGTTACGGAGGGAATTTTTTTTTTCTGGATGAAGGATCGAATATATTTCGTTTTGGAGCACAAGGTAAGGGTTTCAATTATGTATCTCCCTCTTTTTTGTTTAGTGTTTTTATTGTGGATTAGTATTCGTTTTCCGTCTTTTAAGGTGTGTAAAGGTTTTTTGGCTCATTGTTATCTAATTAAGCTACTATTTACTAACTTTGACTTGTTATACTTTCAAACTAGTACGTGTAATGTTATTTATATCTTTTTTGTCTTCGATTTCAGGAGCAAAGCCCAAATTACGGCCCAATTTGTAGAGATGTATTGTTTACTTTTGTCCACCTTTCTGATAAAACTTCTGCAATCTCGGTTATTTGAGGTCTACTGGGATTTAGATGATATTGGATACATGTAAATTGGTCTCCTTGAATGTGAGGGGCATTAACAACTTTCGAAAAAGGAGAATGATTTATACTTGGTGTCGAAAACAAAAGGCAGATTTCATATTTTTGCAGGAAACTCATTCAAAAAAAGATACCGAAAGACAGTGGAAAAATGAATGGGGAGGTGAGATAATTATGTCACACGGTAGTCCAAATTCACGCGGAGTTGCCATTCTTTTTAGGAAGGGTGTTGACTGTGTTATCCATTCAAAAATCTTAGACCCTTTAGGGATGGACCATTAGAAAAGTGATGGGGGGGGGGTGGGAACTTTGGGAGAGGCAAGAAATTTTTTTTTGTCCACCGAAGGTGGAAATCTTTTTTTTTTCACTCGATGGCTGGAATATTTTTTTTTAATAGTTTATTTTTTAATTTTCCTTGGGCAGATTTTTTTTTTTTGCGATAATGCGTGGGAATATTTTTTTTTCTTAATAATTTACTGGGGAAATTTTTTTTTTTGCTTTTGCCCCACCCCCCCATCACTTTTCTAATGGTCCATCCCTTAGGACGCTATGTTATCCTGAACGCAGAGATTAAAGATAAAATGTATGTGTTGATCAATATTTATGCACCAAATAAGGATACAAATATTGTTGATTTCTTAAATAATTTACAAACTATTCTACAAAAGGAGAATTTGGACGAGGAAGAAAATATAATTCTTGGAGGGGACTTTAATTGCCCAATTAATCCGGCGCTAGACAAGAAAGGAGGCATACTTTTACCGAGGAAATCGGTCATATCAACCATTGATTGTTTATGCGATGATCTTGACTTGATTGATATTTGGAGAGTGAAAAATCCCACCACAAAAAGCTTCACGTGGAGTCAAAACTCGCCAATGATTCTGTGCCACTTAGACTACTGGCTTATTTCAAATAACTTACAAGATTTAGTTACAACGACGGATATTACTCCAGCCATAAAAACTGACCATGCAGCCATTTCTATAGAGTTCTGTACCAGTGATAAAAATATCAAAGGTCCCGGCCATTGGAAAATGAACTGCTCGCTTTTGGAAGATGAAGACTATGTTAGAGAAGTAACAGCTAAAATACCTATGTGGCTGAGAGAAGGTCGTAATGAATTGACAGATAATAGAAGTATCTGGGATTGGACTAAGTATAATATCCGAGTTCACGCAATTCAGCATTCAAAACGAAAAGCAATGGAAAGAAAAGAAAAAGAGATGAAACTTCAAAAGGAATTTGATAAAGCAAAGAAAATATTTGATTCCGACCCTAATGACAACAATGCAAACGTTCTCAATTCGGCTAAAGAAAAATTAGAACTTCTTTATGAAGAAAAACTTCAAGGTATTATTATTCGCGCACGCACGCGTTGGTGGGAACATGGTGAAAAGAGTACAAAATATTTTCTTAATTTGGAGAAAAGAAACCATGTTAAAAAAACATGAGCGAAAATTGAAAACTAGTGGTGCGATCGTCACAGATCCCTTTAATATACTCTCCGAACAGAAACGTTTTTACCAAGAATTATACACAAGCAAGAATAAGAATGCAGATAACACGCAAGCGACGGAACTTTTTTTGAACAATTTAAACATTCCTAAACTTACAGAACAACAAACGTTATCATGTGAGGGCAAAATAACTCCAGAAGAATGTGCTAAGGCTCTGGAAAGTTTTCAACGTAACAAATCCCCGGGAAATGACGGAATTCCAGTTGAATTCTATAATACATTTTGGCCACTTATTAGCGAACCTTTCATTCATTGTGCGAATGAGTGTTTTGAAAAAGGTGAAATGTCGTGTTCCCAGAAACAAGCAGTAATTACTCTTATTGAAAAAAAAGGTAAGGATCGTTCTTTTTTAGAAAATTGGAGACCAATCTCCCTTGTTAACGTAGATGCAAAAATTATGTCTAAGGCCTTAGGATAAAAAATGTTCTTCCAAATATTATCCATCACAACCAAAGTGGCTTCGTTAAAGATCGCTATATAGGTGAAACTGTACGATCGATCTTCGATTTAATGGATTTTACTCTAAAAGAAAACATCCCAGGTCTCATGATTTTTATAGACTTTCATAAAGCATTTGATAGCGTAGAGTGGAATTATCTTGTTAGCTGCTTGGAGGCATTCCGGTTTGGTCCTGATTTTATCCGATGGGTTAAGACACTGTATAAAAATATACAAAGCTGCGTTATTAATAATGGTCTTACAACAGACTATTTTTGCTCTCCAATACGCTGACGATACAACAGCAGTTTTGTCAGACACAGAATCGGCACGCGTTCTTTTCAAACTTTTAGATGCTTTCAGGAAATTGTCAGGACTCAGGATCAATACATCTAAAACTGAGGGTATGTGGGTAGGATCTTCCAGAAGTAACAAGTCAAAACCCTTCGGTATTAAGTGGCCTGATGAACCTATCAAAGTCCTTGGAGTTTATTATTCGTATGACATTAAATTGCTACACAAGAAAAATTTCATCGAGAGGTTAGATAGTGTTAAAAAACTTATAAATATCTGGTCTTCCAGAGGTCTTTCTGTTTATGGCAAAGTGACAATTATCAAGTCATTACTTATTCCTAAATTTGTTTATATTCTGTCACTTCTGCCTGCCCCTAAGGAAATCGTTCAAGAGCTAAACCGATTATTATTTAAATTTTTATGGAAAGGAACGGATAAAGTAACAAGACTGTCCACGATAAATGAATATGACAACGGTGGATTAAAAATGATTGACCTTGAAAGTATGATCAAATCATTACGGCTAGCCTGGCTGAAAAGAATCTTTGGGAACAATGAGGGTCCTTGGAAAAGCTATTTACGCGTGACATTGGAGCGTTTCTGAGGGTTTCTTTTATTTTATTGCAGTTATGATATCAAAGATCTCGCTATTCCTTCCCAATTTTATTCCGAGCTCCTTCAGTGGTGGTCAGAATTCCGTGACGGTTTTGACACTGGAAAAGAATGGCAACTGGTAGTGTGGAACAACAAAGAAATACGTATAAACAACAGGCCTATCTTTTATCGGAATTTTTTTGAAAACGGCATTATTTATGTAAAGGATCTTTTATTTGACACAGATACTTCAACCTCGCTTAAGATTATTTCGAGTAAAATCAGTAAAATTAATTTTTTAATTTGGGCAGGACTTCGTCATTCTGTACCACCACACTTAAAAACAAACAATGCGGCCAGTGCCCCTTCGGAAATTTCACTATCTTTGACGATAGATAACAAAGACTTTGACGTGTTAAAAAAGAAATCTAAGGATTACTATACATTAATCAAAAAGACAAAAGCCCAGTTCCCAAATTATTTTCAACATTGAGACAAACTTTTAATTTATCAGAAGACGACTGGAAAAGTGTTTTTTGGTTGCCTCATAAGGTGTCCTTTGAACCATACTTAAAAGCGTTTCAATACAAAGTCCTTAATTCAATATTATTTACCAATACAAAGTTGTGTAAGATAGGATACATCTTAGATGATAAATGTTCATTCTGTAAATCGGAACTGGAAACCCTCCACCACGTTCTTTTTGATTGTCGCCATGCACAACGCTTTTGGAAAGATTTTGAATACTATTTCTACTTTTTGACAAGAGAATTTTTCCATCTCACCCTGCAAGACGTTATAATTGGAATAATATACGCAAAGTGCCCTTTACTAAACTATCTGTTACTGAATGCTAAATTGTATATATGGGATTGCAGAAGAAATCAGACACTTCCTAGCATAACTGCCTTTAAACTACAGGTTAAAACTAAGTATGAAACAGAAAAGTTTATATGTGTTAAAACTAATAGCATGGATAAATTCAATAAAAAGTGGGCTCCGTACACGGGCTTTGCACCCGTGTAAATAGATCCTGGTAATGAGTTTGAATGGTGTGGATGTAATCTTTATTTTAAGTATCGAAACTAATAGCAAGTAACTGGGTTAGTATTGTAAGTAGTTTCATTAGTATTGTAAATAGTGTAAGTAGCTTTAGTATTGTAAGTATCTGTCGTGATTATTATTGTAAATAGTGCAAGTATCTTGAGTATGTAATTAGCTGTACTGTATTGTATGTAGTCATATTAGTATTGTGTAGTATGTAATTAGCTGTACTGTATTGTATGTAGTCATATTAGTATTGTGTAGTATGTAATTAGTTGTACTGTATTGTAAGTAGTCGTACTTTATTGTAAGTAGCGTAAGTAATTGCATTAAGTATTATAAGTTTCTAAATTAAAAAAAGTAGTTTAAAATAAATAAATAAATAAAAAAAAATAGAAAAAAACAAATTCTCATGAAAAATGTGATTTATTTTACCTTTAAAGCACTGGACTGCTTGGAAATTCGTTAAAACTCTGCTTCTTAGGTTCTGAAATGCGTAATAAAAAAAGGCATCTCCCCGCATTGCTCCTGCATTGATAATATGAAGTTCCTCGAAGCAAGATTTTATCCCTGAAAGCTCTTCTTTTTCCACTAAAGCGGCTTCTGAGTATCCCTTAACTAGTATCTCTGTCTTGAGTAGCAAACCGCGAAAAACTGCAGGGAAATAACGACTTTAATTCTCCGCGAAACACAACAATCCAACTAAAGTGTTTACCAAGCTGACGGCTGTGTAGCCGCGCGAAAAACAAAGCCTCAAAGATCCCGGATGTTGATGACGTCGTACGCGTACAGCTGACGTGATGTTCAGCATTCCCGGATGTTGTTTGGCGTCATTCGCGCATGTTTTGCGACGTCATACGTGCTCGCGAGCTAGTAGCCTTGAGCGACGCTCGGAAACACAGACACACATGTAACAGACGCCACCCGCGAAACATTCCGCTGCCCATGACCATGAAAAACGACGGGCATGGGTTCTATGACTATGGGGCTCCGCGCGGGCCAAAGGCCCGCAGAGCTCCGCTACTAAGTCTGTCTTTGATGTGGATATACCGCAAACGTTTAAAACTGTCTGTATTAATTTTGACCTCATACATGTAGATATTTGGAGAGTAAGGAATCCAGACAAAAAAATTGTTTACTTGGAGACAGACCAAGACACTAATTCAAAGAAGATTAGATTTTTGGTTTATTAGCGATAGATGTCTAGATGAGGTGAAAGACGTTAAAATTATACCCTCTATAAAATTAGATCATTCTGCAATTAATAGCATAGAAAAACAAAAGCACCGTCCATCATACTGGAAATTCCATTCTAGTTTGAAGTAATAGATCAACAACGAGTGTGAGGGTTTGATCGGGGCATCCAAACACTGAGAAGCAATGAAAGCACAAGGCCGCTTCGGCCGAGTGCTTTTATTGTTTCAAGGTGTTTGGATGCCCCGATCAAACCCGAAGCACAAGTTTTTGATCTGGCTTCTTAAATGAAACAATACAGAATTATTCAGTGTTAGTGTTTTTGGCTTTGTCCTTTTCAAATGCCATCACATGCATAATTTTATTGAGCTTGTTGTGTTTCGCCATTTGGCATCAGACCATGTGCGAAACAGAAGCGTCTCGGTTTAGGGAGGCTAAAATGGTTGTCAAAGAAGAAAATCTAGTGGATTAAGTTATTCCCCCGTCCATGAAATATAAAAAACAAATGGGCAACATCCATTTTCTACGAATGGCAAACTTCTCGGAAGGTTCAAGTTCCTGTTCTCTGAGATTTGAGAGGAATGTTTAAGGACTATGATTTACACAAGATTATGTCACTTTCTGATCGTATTGAAGAAACGGACACATTGAGTTTGAATTATTGGTTAGCAAATTTGTCATGGACGTGGCCAAAAAGTCGGAAGAGAGATATCCACCAAAGACTGTTTGTGGCATAATATGCGGTATCCGACACTTTCTAGAAGAGAAAAAAGGTGCTGAAGCATTAAATTGGCCTCTTGATAATGGCAACCGAAGGTGAGAAAAATGGTCCATTTTGTTTTTAAATTAAAATGTAGATGTCATGTTGAAGTTCCAGTTATAATACTCAGATTATTGTTTTGAAGGTTTACTCTGTTTCACCGAGGATTGGACACGGAATCGAAAGATGGCACACGAGAGGGCTTACATTTGAAGACCAAGAAAGGATTGTAAGGTTCCGAATGTAATTATATAATTGAGTGGAATAACATGTATTGTTGCAAAACTCATTAATATGCAAGTGTTTGATTTGAGATCAAACACGGTTTTGAACTGAAATCAAAACCCTTAAGATCTTGATCTGATGTTTCATTGGGTATCAAGACTCATCCACCTGACCCAAATGGATGTCATTTATTGGCTGGTCACTTTATGAATTACTAATGAGTTTGAGAAGCAAGTATGAAGATTACCTAAAATTAATAAGTGACAGCATACCTATATGGGTTGAGGAATTTAAGGAAGTGAATGATAAGAAAGTGCTATGGGACCTGTTAAAAAAATTAATATAGGATGAGAAGTTTCTATTACGTATATTACTAAAGGAAAAGCACGGATCAGAAAACAAAGATTGTCAGAAACACTTAATAGAACAATTGCTAAAACTGTATCAAAAAGGTGTGCTACGGATCTGTCAAAAGAAAGAAAACATGAAGCTGGGCATAAATTGACATCTTAACAACTTCTTTCAGCTGTTAGCATACATTTCGAACTGTGATTACCACTAGTTCTAGGGGTTTTGAATCTTTTAAATGGACTTACCACTTTTTTTCATAACACTGACAACAAATGGCCCAATGGAAGTTTTATCAACTGTAGCAGTACAAGTGTAGTTTCCAAAGTCTTCATCTTTCACAGGAGTGATGGTCAACACAGCGTTTTCTCCTTTTAGTCGCTGAGCTCCATTTTTCTCCCATGTAACAACTGGGGGTGGATATCCACTCACAGGACAACACATTGGCTGCTGCTCGCCAACATCTACAGAGTAGTACGTTTTAGGGCAGAACCTATTGTCTTGTTTGAGAGGGTCTTGACATGTAAAAAAAAAAACAAAACATGTCACATACATACCCAAACGTTCCGTAACAATTACAGTACTGTACACATAGCCAATGCCAATGCAATAATAATACATTGTAACTCCACTTCTCAACAAGAGAAATGGAAAACAGTTAGAGATATTAGGAGTTTGAGTTATTGAGTGGCTGCCTGTAAATATTGAGAACTTGGCGTCAAAACTGAATTTTTGGATTTATTCACATTTGGTCAGGAGAAACCCTTTGTTAACCAATTTACAAAAATTACATTCAAACTTTCCAAAGATGTTTTGTTTTTAAGAAATCCGCAAAAACTAAAATGCTGTGTTCAGATCACAGCCGCCATTAAATTTAACAGAGATTTACTGCATATTTAAATTGCTCGGGAAGAAAGACGCCTTAACGTATGAAAATGATTTTTTGCAGTTAAGGTGGCTGAAGACAGTTTTGATAGGTTGTGAGTATATGTCATTCGCTACGGCATTATGTGAAAAAGGTTGCAGCTTAGAAGCTGAAACTTGGCAGAAGGAAAATATAGTAATGGAAGATTTTAATTAATTTACACTTTGGACAGTTTCTATGGCAATTTTTATAAAGTTACGTAAAATCCAGTCATTAGGTTTTCTCATGAACTTGCACACAGCTTACAATTATTACCTCTTGTTTCAAATTGACTTGACCAAATTTTAACAAACGGTTTTTTAAACATTCAAGAACATAGCTGCCCAGTGAATATTGATCGTGTCACAGAATTCCTGTTAGACTTCTGTTTTAAAATTTTCAGTATTTAAAAAGCGACAGAATTAAGAATTCTGACAAATTTCATGAAATTTTATGAGTAGATTTTGAGAAATTGTCATTTGTGTACATTGTTTAGAAAACGGAGCTGTCTCGCATTCTTTCACAAAAACCTGCGCTGTCACGCAAATTTCATGAATTTTCTTCAAAAGTTGAGACAGTGAGTCATGCAAACACAAGTAACACATTTCAAATGAATCAGTTTAGTTTATTGCGTATACCTAGTGTTCAAATAAGCTTTTTTCGTTCTATATCCTGATAAAAATCAATAGGCCATTTCCGAGTTGCCTTTATTCTCTCTATCAAAGCGAGGCTAGGTGCGAAACCTTTCATATGAAAATGAGTTTTCATTCACATGCAAATAAGTTTTATTTGCATGTGAATGAAAACTCATTTTCATATGAAAAGTCTCGCACCTAGCCTCACTTTGATAGAAAGAATAAAGGCAACTCGGAAATGGCCTATTCTTGAGTAGTGTTGTCTTGATTTTTTCTCTTTTCTAAAGTAACAATCTGATACAAACAGCAATGACACATGCAATGAAAGGTTCTCTGACTAGTACTAAGGCATACACCAACATGTACCAACGGATGAAAATTTAGAAGATCCCAAGTGTGAATGGTTGGCATTGGGCATCAACTCTGTCTCCTTTCACAAAACAACTCCTCTACACGGTATACCAGATATTTTGAAATCAACCCTTCTTTCCTTTTTTCTGCTGTACTATGAAAGAAGTTGGATTGAAGTGAAAACGGAACAAACGTACAAAATTGGGAGAGCATGAGAAAACACCGCTGCACAATGGGAAAAACTCTTTTACTTATCTACCATTTACATGTATTTATCTACCAATTTATTTATTTCTGTACTTTATTTGTAACGCGATTTGTTATTTATTTATTTCTAAAACCACCCACCTTGATTAGCTTAATGCTACCTGTGGGTGCCTATTATTTTCAAAAATAGTTTATTTGTTTAAATAATTGATTGATCGATTGATTGATTGATAGTGGGAACCTCAAAGTCATTTTCATGGCTCATCTGTGTTCTTGTTTAAACAACAGTTTTCCCAAAAATGCTCCCTGTGTAACTGGCATAGGGGATATGATAAAGGTCATCCGATAGTGGCGGTGGGGGGCACAGCGAGCATCTTGAAAAACAACGCACGTTCGTAGAAAAGAGAGCTATACTTTAAGAAAATATAGTTTCCCTACCGTGAATCAGCCTTGCTTTTTTTATCAACAGCAGTCCCTTTTAATTAAAACAGTCTATCCTTTAGCAAATGCCAATATCCCATAATCTGTAATCAGACCTTTCTCTCTCCCTCTCCCCCTCCCCCTCCACATACTCAGCTGGGTTATTTGGTAAATCAAAGGAATTAAATATCAACATTTTTTTACTTTTCTAACTTATCAAATTTCTGTCAAAAGTTGATTAAAGAAATTTGATAAAACTCCGAGCTACACTCATCATTAGGTAATTTCAAAAAAATATGTGACTAAACTGTGTAGCACATATAAACATATACTGCAGTTGTTAAGTTTAAATAGTTAATGTGCCAGAAACTGTACAACAGATAAACAAATTATCTCTCATCCATTGAGATATACCTACAACACCACTGTACAACTATAAAAGAGCCATTCCTTGTGTCAGAAAATATCTTACATGCTTAAGAAAACAGCTAAAAAGCCTACAAAGAAACACAACTTCCATCGGATCGAAAATACTCCATTGTTAACTAAACAAGCCAATGAAAAGATAGAACATTTGATCCTCCCCAAGGGCTCATATTAAAGTCGCTAACATTCTACAACGTCAAATCATTCTACGAGACCTTTCTACATGGGAGCAACTGATCAGGTTCACAAAAGAACCGAACTCAAGTCTTGCTTAAAGAATATCTGAAAGAAACCACTTGCATCTGTAAGAATTACTGAACAGCTATCATGCTAGAGATTCAAATATTTCAAACCAGATGCAATGACGCGATGCTTCTGACAATGGAGATAATGCCTAGCTCCGAGAAACACATCAACTTAAACGCAGAACAAACTCTGAGGAGCTAAGAACAATTGCAAGATGCCACTATTCCAATATAGACCGTTACTATCGCATAAGACTTTGATCTTAGAATCCTCTAGTCATGATGAAGAAACACTATATCGCAAGCTATGCTAACCGCAGATTTGCGCTCACATTAAATCACATACTGAGAAATGAACTGATCCTAAGCAGCGAATAATTCCTACTTAAACGGCTACTTCTGATCTTGCAACTCTTTCAAAATGAGCCAAAGAAGCTCTATTGTTACGCCAAGAGCTAGCAAACACTGAAATGACGGCGTAACTAAATATCCTAAACGGCTCTGGAAAACATAAATTCCTCCTGTCAGTATCACAGCAAGAGCTTTTTTCCTAAGATCAAAAAAAGGACAACATTTAGAACAACAGGCCTGTTTGGAAAATCCTTCAGACAAGTACTTGGGGTAGACTTATTCTAAAGCTGGGCTAAAATGCTTTTAGCGACAAGCAGGATTTGTGCTAGGCCTGTCACCTTTTATAACAACTCATGCACAAACTTCGAAAGTGTGGTTCTGAGACCAGATCAGAACCATCTACTTTTGGTTTCACAAACTTCACTTGAACGCTGATAAACCACTTTATTCCCTTCTTAGCGACAAAAAAATAATAATAAAATCTTTATTACCGTGTCTTTGTATTTAGCTCATAGAGCTAATTGGGGACACCTACTATTACAAAATAAAAAGAATATTATACCATGCCATAGAAAATACAACCAATCAGAATACAGGAAAGCCGTTTTTCGACCGTATTACACCCAACCTTCCCATCGTGCACTGCGCGTATGTCGCATTGATGGTGCTTCCTACTGTATTTTCTACGGCATGGTATAAAATAGTTATGCAACACTTTTTCTGTGATATACCACTCGAAAGCGTTGCATGACCAGGATTTTGCACTGTTAGTGACTTTTGGAAAAAGTACCTTAATATTTTTTTGGAACCTTACAAGATCACAATGAAAAAAATTGGCTATGTGCCAATCAGAAAGAATGTGCCAATCAGAAAGAATGTGCTTTGTTCTCATTTCATGGCATAATAGACCTCAATACTGGACTGGAACTAGCATGCAGTCTAGGCTCGAGCAGGACAATCTTTTTTCATATGCAAATATTTTAAAGGAAATTCCCCTGCTTGAGCCTCGACTACATGAAAGAATGCTAACTAATTAACAGTGGTCACACTTTTGGGCACCACACTGTAAATAAGGCCTGGGACAAACAACAAACTTTTCAATGAGTCAAACTAAATTCAGCGAGTTAAGTTCATGAGAAGTTCGACATTTGTCTCAATTCAATTCGACAGACTTTATTTGGATCGACCGACATGTTCTATCCATCTGGAACATACAGATAGAACGACAAAAATGGACTTTGAATTTGGTTCATCTGAATTAAAGGACATGGTCACTAGGGCCCATGCGCCAGTTTTTCGCATCGAAACTTGAAAAGCTTAGCCTAAATTTTTCAAGTTGAACCGTCAATTTCAAAATGGCACTGACTAGTGGCGGCAGTCACGGTGGAAAACAAAGAAACTCGGGACAGAAACAGATATTTGGTACGCCGTAAAGAGCAATGAAAGAGTGGTTGAAATCCCATAAACATCTTTATTTCGAGGATACAATTCTAAAGCCCGGTTCAAACGTCGCGCTATCGTCGTGTCGAACTCATTTGTATTAAGTTCGACTTCAGCATGATTGCAGCATGACAGTTGATTCAAACGTCGCATTTAATAGCTGCTGACTCATCCCCAGTCGTCTCTTATGAAAACACCGTAGTATGAGACTGGAGTCAAGTCAGCTGCAAAATTTAAAGATGGCGTACACGGATTCGTCCGTAGGCCAACGAAAAAGGGCTCTCCTTTTGCGTCGAATTCTTGCAGAAAGAAGAAGAAGGATGTTAACACAACATGCTTTGCTTTCCTATCATGAAGAAAGATGGAAGCGCATACCTGTGCTCCTTCTCATCTTGTGCATTTTGGTCAACTCTCGAAACTCTGACATAATAGTCACTCGATCATGTCGCCGGGTTACAAGAAATACTGGCTTGTGGATATTGCCGTGTTTCAAATTATGTCCACCACATCAGTTGACCTTTTCCCGCCATACGTCCTTCCTTCCCGCCTTTCGCGAAGAGCTAGACTTCGATTTTGCTGTTGATATGTTTGAACATTCCAATAAATCCGACCCTGCACTGATTTAGAGTGCTAGGGCTTCATCTTCGTCCTCTGAATGCAAGCTTTCGTCGTCATTCACATCGACATCGCTACGAGCATAGGTTTTTATCTCGTTAATGCGCATGCGCATTAAGCGAGATTTCGGAGTCAGTCACGAAAAAAGGGACAAAAGTTGTTAACAAAATTTTGTGGACTTTTGTCCGGGGGGGTGTCTTCCTTCTTCTTTATAGAAGCTATATTAGGGCATTGAAGATATGGTTGGTTAAACCGGTTAGGATTTCAAGAAGGACGTCACATACTGCACCTAAAATTTTTGAGGAGCACCCCCGGACCTATTGTTAATTTCCCTAGGGTATTGGGATGTTAGAACTTGTCATGAACTTGTCATATCTCACATTACGTTACCGCAAAGGTATTAGTCCTTCTTAAATTTCGATATCTCACGTTACTTATCAGTTTCAATCATTTGTCGTAAAGTTAAAAGGGTAAAAATAGGTCAAATGCGTTTTCATGGGAAACGTAGTTTGAGAATTTCACGGTGTATTTTACTAATGGAGACGTTTTAAGAAAGTTAAATGGGACAGGAAAGTTTGTGTTTTAATATGAGCGGTATGGCAGAGCAAAATAGCATGAACTTTGCGTTTTTTTCTATTCATTGCTATTACGGTTTGATTGTGCAAAACCTGCGGTTTGATTGTGCAATAGGAAAGACGTCATGGTTGATTTAGCTACCGTGCACAACTGCAATTTTACTTCCTGACCGGAGGTTTGTATAATTCCTATAGTTATGGTTGCTGTTCTGGTGCCAATATGAACATAAACGACGAGAAACTAGTGAGTGAATTATTGTACGTTGTTGTAAAAACATAACAGTATTATGATAAGTCTCTGGTTCTTTTGAGGACATGTCTGGAGTTGAATCGGGAATACAAATGACTGTTGTGTCGGTCGCCTCGGAGTTTATGAGAGTTCACTGTTATATGAGAGTTGTGAGTTATGAGAGTTCACTGTTAAAAAGGTCCTATGGATCAATTCAGCTTGGTTTACTCCGCATTCAGCTGTGAAAGGTTTTGCTTAGTACGAAATTCGCTTTTATTATAAGCTTTTGTGCTATTCATCGAAATTTAATCTTCTAAAAGTCAACAGGGTTTTGTTTTTGACAATCAAACTTAACTGTTTTAACCTCTTAGAAAAGCATTCAATTACTGTACCAGGTCGTGCTTTCATTCATACTAAAATGTACTACCTTCTGAACAATAGTTTACCTTGAGTTAATTTATCGTTCTTAATTAGGTTCGTTCCACTATTCAAGTTGACACCTTGTTAGTAAATTTATCATGTCTAGCTGATTTTTCACGTATCAAGCTGTACACACAATAGTTGTTATTACTGTTCTAAATTAGTCTCGTCCGGCACTCACGGTGTTTTTTCGGTTTTATTTAACTAATCAACGACTTGGCAAGTAATGGTGTCATTTTGTTTTTTCAGTATGAATAGTTTAGCTGACTCATCGAAGTTAAATTTAGTAGCTTTTGTTGTAGGTGAATAACTCGATAATGGTACATCGCTCATACGTGCCGTACAAGTTATTTGCCGACCTTGCAAATCTATTGATACGACACCATTACGTGCTTAAAAGCCGCTTGCTGACTTGGCTTTTCTGCTACTTCTTTGTTTTAGGGTTTTCAAATGTAGATTACTTTTAAAAATAGTTTTATGAACAATGGACACTTGGGTTAAAAATATATTTTGAAATTTACTTTTGCTGAGCTCAAAGAATTTCGCTTGACACTTTCATTATGTTCCTTTGTGTTGAACACTTGTACCTTACGTATACCAGTATAAGAACCTAGTTTGCAATTGTTAGTTGGATTACATCGTTTGATTACATCGTTGGATTACATCGTAAAGTCACAAGTCAGGAGTAAACGCTGTTGGAACCGCAAGTCAGGTTTCTTGATCGCCTTCCTGTTGCGTACCAGTTCGTGGTTTGATCCCGTACCTACCGAGAGAGACGGCTCTCCTTTGCAAGCGAGTTGCCCATTTGAGGTAGTTTTCCCCCGTTATCAAGTGCCAATTCCCCTAAAGGCTTTCCTTAGTCCGACACCGGCAAAACCTTCCGTCACACCGGACCAGAAAAAGGCTTTTAAAAATACTGTGGTCAGGTATCATGCATGTTTGATTACTTTAGTACAAACGTTATAATCTGTGTTTAACAGAGAAATTGGTTGCCAGTTTTTCAAGTCTAACTTGTCGTTCTTCTTGTAAAGCAAGCGGATAATTCCTTGACGTTGTGTGTCAGAGATTGATCCGTGTTTAAAGAGTAATTTAGTAAATCGTGACTTAATAGACCCTAGCCTGCATGACAGGCGCTTTATGAGCCAAGCGGGGCGAGCAAAGCATTTCGCGCGAAGCGCGACACGAGCGCGAAGCGCGAGATGAGGGGAGGAAAAAAAATAAGCGCCTGTAGACAGTCCATTGTTCTGGTTCTTCCGCCCACCAACTCCCACCCGATATTAACTGACCGCAGTGATTTGGAAATAACCAATCAAAACACGATCTATATCGCAAGTTATGGAGATTTGAGAGTAGATAAGGTAATATGTGGTGTAGGAGAAGTAAATTCGGATGTGTGTAGGCTAATAAATTGATTAAAAGGTTGTTTGTGTATAGCGGTGTGGGAGGAAAGCGTGAAGGGTGAATTGTCTTGTGAGCGTTTAAAGAGGTTTTGAAAGACACTGACCTATTTCTATAGTAAGTGAAGGAAAAAAAAAACGGCAAACTGATCCTTACGGCAGAAAAACAGAAGCAGAAGCCGAAGCAAATAAAATAAAATAAAAGTGGAATATAATAGTGCCCAATATTTCGCTTTGCAAAACAAAGCTTCTTCAGGGCCTAGCACTATAAATGATTACAACTGTAAAACCGTTATACAAGTGGTTTTGAAAAAACTAAAGAATAACAAAAACAATGAATATGATTGGTGAAGGGTTTGACGGGTGATAAACTAAACTGACTAGTGATAAGAAAGTTAATGAAGTTCGTCGCGTCTGTTGATTCCAAGTGGTTCTAACGTCTTTGCTTTGTCTACGAGAAATGCTTCACGCGCTTTTCGTAGCTGGTATTAATAGATTAAAAAGGGTGAAACCCGTACGAAAAATTATAGCCGGAATGACATAGCGAGAATCCGGCCTGAAGTGATTTTTACGGCCTGTATTGAATGAGACAAAATACGCCTAAAACGAGCCACTCTTCTCGGTCGGGGGCGCTCAAGCGGGTTTTGGGGCGTGAGCGCGTAGCGCGAGACACGAGCGCGAGAACAAAGATGTCTCGATTCTGCAGAGAAGAGAGTTTCTACACTACATAGAGCAGCCTAAATTAGTGGAAAACTTTCTGCTTGTAATACATGCAGAATTTGGGAAAGTATTCCCTCAATTTTGTTGGATGATATTGATCATTTGCAATCTGATATTTCAACGAATTATGCTGATGGGACCGTTTCCAATAACCAAGGGTAGACATCTGCCGTTGGGATCTCTAGTCTGTTGGGAAAAAAGGATGATTTATGTCATAACATAACGCCCCGAAGAGTGAGAAGAGAGAATTTGAAGTGAGCAATTACATTGTACATGAAACATTAATGAAACGTGATTTTCTTCTATCGTTCATTGTTCTTTCAGTGATAAGATTTGCTGCTAAAAGCATAATCAATTTTGAATGACACAGGCTGGAAAACTTCAATTTTAATTAAATGAGAAATAGAACATGATCTTTATGTCAACAATCACTTTGACCGAGGTCATGTCAAGGATGCAGTAATGCATTTGTTAAAGATGTTATGGCTCACGTGTTATAAGCTTATTTAGTATTTTGTGAAAGAAGGGGTGCGTGACTCAGACAAAGTTTGCTGTCCGCTCAAAGGCTTTGTATGAGCGTGACCCGGCGCGGGGGGGGGGGGGGGGGGTATTCCCTTATATGACCTTTACGGGGACGTGCCGCTGGACAGGATATGGTTTTTGGCATTTTTGTCCTGAACAGGGTATATACCTTATTCCTACTAATTTTCGCGAGGCTTTAATTTCGCGATTTGTAAAAAATCGCGAAATTAAAGACTCGCTAAAATTAGGATACGCAAAAATTAAACACGCAAAATTTAATACACTTCTATAATTGCTTTAATCAATGATTAACTGCGTTTATAGCTACATGGTAATTGTCATCAGTCTTTTTATCTTCTACTTCAACACTTTCTTCATCCGAATCACTCATTTGTTCTTCTTGTACATGTAGCTCTTTTAAAACATCTTTCGTGCAGTCATCAAAATGTCCATTTAGGTCAGGCTCTTTATAATTAGCCAACACAAGCTCTTAGCTCCGTCTGAAGACCCATTTAAAGATATAGACACCCGGCGGTACCAATCAATGAAAAGCAATAATCAATATAATCAATAACAATCAATAATAATCAATACCAATTAATTGATTGGTATTGGAAATCAATAAAAATCAATGCCTTGGAGTTGAGTGAGTATCGATTTTCATTGATTATCATTGATTTCTATTGATTAATATTGATTTTCATTGAATACTAAAATCTCCGTTTTCGATTCCAATAAACGCCCTAATAAAGCGTAATTGTCCTGATTTGTGACAAAAGTTCGTTTTTGTAAAAAGAATTACAACAACAAAATTAACTGAACAACAACATTTTATTACCTATTTAATCCGGCACGCAGACAGAATTTAGTATTTCGTATTATAGAGGGAGTTACATTTTTAGTACCGTGAAATTATATTTGCCGGGATAACAGGATGTCTGTCATAGCGAAGTGTCCACAAGGCGGACAGAGAAAGAACGGAACGAGAACGAGAACGGCAGAGATGGTCAAGGTAGCTGCCGTTTTCAATGCGAGAAGACCTGCTTTCGCATATTTTGTAACGGAAAGTGGCAGAGTCGGCAAGTTTACATTTCCCGTTTGCGGTACACGCGATGGTTTTTAATGGGTTTATAACTACCTCATTATAGATTAAGCATTGCGTAATTTTTACCCACGAACGGCAGGGATAGTCACGGCAGCCGCCGTATTTGTACGCGACGAGACCTGCTTTTATAGGGCGGCAAACTGCAGACGACAAGCTTACATTTCCTGTTTGCGTTATCCGCGAAGCTTAATAGAGAGATTAAGCATCGCGTTTCCGGCATACGGCAAACGGGAAGCATCAGCCATCAGACGCTGGTGGTATCCTTTTACGACACAGAATATGGCTATTGTGACCTCTAATTGCTTTGACATCTTCCGTTGAGGCCGCCGGGGAATCAAGGTAACAGTCGCCAAATTGATCTCAAATGCCTTGAAACGCGGGTTTTTACATTGGACGATCAGTTATTGATTATCTATAAAAATCAATAATAATCAATAGCAATTAGGGAGTCTGGGTGAGTGAGTATCGATTTTTATTGATTGGTTGAACCAATCAATATCAATCAATGGATTATTATTATTATTGATTGTATTGATTGGCATTGATTGGTACCGCCGGGATAGACAGTGCACCACAGTAGTATAGACATTGCACAAGGCAGTATCGGAAGACATACTGAAATTGTCTTTCATTATTATTCATCTATAGTTTTGTTCTGTTTCAAGGGTGTTAAGCATTTAAAACAGAACTGTATGGCATAGGTATTTAAAAACATATTTTCACAATTGACTTTTACAATTGACTTTTATTAAGTACAATAATGCATTAGCATTTGATTGATTTGTCTGATTATAAACGCTATTTCTATTACCTAATTGCAAATCATGATTGCAAATCAATCGTCATTTAAGTGATCATTCAATAAAAAACGGTTTTCTAAGTCTGTCTTTTGTCAATTTTCGCGAAATTAAATGCCCTAAATTTATCATTTTTTGCAAAATCGCGAAAATTAATGCTCGCGAAATATTCGTGTTCCAAATTCGCGAAATTAAGTGCCCGCGAAAATTAGTACGAATAAGGTAATTTAACGCGAGTCTGTCCTAAACAGGGTATGGTTCCTGTTAACGTAGCGCTTGTGGTGACTTCCCTTGTCGTGATTAGCATATTAATGCGAAGGTGAAGTCGTTTTCGTTTCAGATCCGTCTACTATTTTTTTAAAGCTCAGATTAATAACCACGTACGAGTCGTGTCCTAGACAGGGTCCTAAAATAGAGGGTGTTGTTCTACACAGGGTAGGTATTTTCGTTTCATTTTTGTCCTAAACAGGGTCAGGGTCTCAGACCCTCAGCGGCACCCCTATACCCAAATATTGGTGATGATGTTTTGGATATGAAATTTACACCCCTAAGCGAGACGACGAGCATCCCCGCCCCTTTCATATGGGAGTCCCCCCCCGGGTTTCGACGGTGATCGGAGACTAAAATTGATGGTTTTTGAGAGGCGCGCTACGTAGAAACATCCGTTATGTTGCGTCAGTTTTTTCACATGGTTTGGCCATGTTCTCTCTGGCAGATAGTTTTGCAACAGTGGCATGATTTTCTCAACTGTTTTGTTCGTTGTGTATGGCATAAGCTGTACACGTGGACAGGGTCATATCCGGAATTTAAAACCAAGTGGACATTACTCAGTCAGGTTAGTTACTCGAACTTGTTGCTACACTGTGCTGACGATCCGCAATAACGGCAAAATACCTATCCGCAGTTGCATTTAAACTTTCGGTTTGGTCTTAATCATGCCATTGTTGCGTTACTTTTTCTACGCAGTTGTCAGCCCTTGCTTCTTATAGTACCCCCCGGGGGGGGGTACTCAACAAAGTTTTGTACGGGGATGCTCTGCCCCAGGGTCCAAACCCTTACCCTTTCATATACCGTTTTTGACAGAAAAGGTACCCCTTTCATATACCTTTCATTGAAAATGGTACCTTTTCATATACCTTTCATTGAAAATTGTACCCCTTTCATATAGCCTTTATGTGCGTCTGTTTGATATAATTATTTTGAAAGGCGCTTTTTATAACACTTAGATGGCGGTTTTCCCTACTTTTGTTGTACTTCAACTCGTGTTTACGCTGCTGAATAATCCTATGTGTCGAAGCCAAGAACGCGTTAGAACATCATATAGAATAATCATGCGACATCACGTCTGCTGTACACGTTCGACGTACTATATTAATGAAAAAAATTTTTCTTTCATTAATATAGTACGTCGAACGTGTACAGCAGACGTGATGTCGCATGATTATTCTATATGATGTTTACGCTGCCTTTTCCTGATTCTTCGTGAAATCCCTACCCTTTCATATACTTCAACTCGTGAAATCCCTACCCTTTCATATACCTCCAGCCTCAAAAAGGTACCCCTTTCGGGCGGAGCATCCCCGTATAGCCCATTATAGGGAGTACCCCCCCCCCCCCCCGGGATAGTACCGTCGAAAGGGCCGAGACGGCCTGAATTCGTTTCTTGCTTGTAGCAGGGCGAAAATAAAGAATTTGAAAAAAAAAAAGAATTGTGTATTTCAAACATGTGTACCAAAGCCTTTTGACCAGCAAAAAATAAAGGAAAACTATTTTTGGTCGCGAAATCGAGCGGACCGCTTTTAGCGGGACTGCCACTTAACGCTAACAGACGTACCACTAATCGAAAAACGGAAAACAGAGATATTTCAGCCGATCCACATCTGAATAAATTACAAGAAAAATATTAAACATCAAACAACATTTAACAGACCGGGCCCTATGGAATATATGAATTATTGATGTTTTAAAATATATAGTAAAGTGAAGTCGCTTAGCGAGTGACAACCGGACATCTCGTGAAAAGTTGCTTAAAGTTAAGGCAGGAAAGCGAGTCGGCAATTAATTTTAGCCAATGAGAAGCCAGTTGTGGTCATTTATCCGGCAGGGCTGTCAAATCAGAGATAAAGCACGCGTTCTATTTTCATGTCTTTCTCGTCGCATATTTGCGTCTTGTTGTACTAGATGTGGTCGATTAGCGAGT
This sequence comes from Cladopsammia gracilis, assembly GCA_022457155.1. Classification (NCBI taxonomy): domain Eukaryota; kingdom Metazoa; phylum Cnidaria; class Anthozoa; order Scleractinia; family Dendrophylliidae; genus Cladopsammia; species Cladopsammia gracilis. The sequence goes on along the minus strand of JAJGOT010000173.1, from coordinate 147,258 downwards.
GACAACCGGAAATTTCGTGAAAAGAGTTGCTTTTCAACCCGCTTAAAGTTATTAAAGCGAGTCAGCTCAATTGAATTGAACTCTCGTTAAGTTTAAGGTACGAAAGCAGGTAGCTTAAGCGATTTGGCAATTAATTTTAGCCAATAAGAAGCCAGTTGTGGTCATTTATCAAACAAGGCTGTCAAATTGGAAATAAAAAGCGTTCTATTTTCATGCCTCTCTCGTCGCATATTTGTGTCTTGTTGTACTAAATGTGGTCCAACCAAATTGCAAAGAAACTGGAACGATTGCATCGAAATACGAAATATTCTTGCCAAATATTGTAAGGTAGTAGGTGCCGGCGCTCTCATTGCGTCAATAGTGGCGCAATTTCTGTGAAAAATAGCTCAAGACGACTTTAATATGGCTTTGCATGCTTGGGGCCAACGCTCACGGTTTCTTTCGGTGACTATGGCTCCTGGCAAAATATGTTGTTGTTGCTCATTTATATTAGATTCGGCATATGTGGAGGGGCGTAATTTGATTGCATTATACAATGGATTTACTTTTGCGCACAATTAACGTTAATGTCCCTTTTTTAGTAGTCACTGAAATACTGAATCATTGCTATTACGGTTTGATTTATGAAAGAGTTATTTCAATTTTAAATGGGTATTAAATGTTGAGGTGTCATGATTATGTAATAGTATGTTAGAAAGGTAAGATTTTGCCGATTAAGCTAACTAAAAAACTTTCGGCTTGATTATGCAAGAGTTTGGATTTGGCTTTTGTTCTGTCGGTTTTGGAATATAGAGCGTATGCACATGACGTCACGGCGGCCATATTGGTGTACCAAAACAATAGAACGGCGGCCATGTTGGTGTACCAAAACAATCCTGTGGGATTTGAACGCTTTTCTTATGTTAACACTTTCTTTTGTTCCAATAAATTTGCATAGCTGCTTGCCACGTGAGTGCATACGCTCTATTGAATCATTGCCATATGAAGCACTCATCAGTCAAATATTTCAATAGTATTGCAGGAGAAAATCCAGATGATATTAAAGTTTTGAAAACAGCTCCAACTGGGAAAGCTGCTTTCCATATTAGAGGCAATACATTTTACACACGACATTCAAGTTTTCCAGTTTCAACCATGTTTGAATTTAGAAATAATGAGACAAAAAGATGCCAAAAAATTTCAGAGCTACTTAATCGCATGAGAAAGGGAAAACATACTTAACATGATATTGCCATTTTAAATCGAAGAGTTCTTAATGTAAAATCAAAAGAAAAAAATTATCCTATGAATATTTCCTATTTATGTCCTACAAATGCACCAGTAGATGATCACAACAATGCTATTTATAACATTCACTTACAACCACTCATTTCACATTCAAAAACCGTCGATGAGCCTCCACTAGTTCTAACCACTTCTGCAGTCACCGGCAAATAAATTTTAAAGCCTTCATACCGTAGCCTTTACGTTCTTTATTTAGCAAGACTCCACTTTCTGTTCTACTGTAAAGTGAACTTCATCCCTGTTCATCCGTTGCTTCAATAACTAAATGTCTCGCGGAATAAAATGACATTATTGCCTTGTTCATAAAATCTTTGTCGTGTATGTACTCTTCAGAAAGATTGAACATTCGATTTTACCCCCCCCCCCAATCAAGATTCTTCTTTTTTGTTAACCTCACGTTCTAACGCATTAACGAGATGGCTTTAAGAGCCCTTTGATTCTCCAAGCCGCCATTATAATTTCAAAATCTGAAACAAATCTACGCATGTGTTTCACGTAATCCCGCTGTGAAAGTGTTCGGGACTACATTATCATAATGTATGCATTAGGTTTCGCATCAATTTTGCACGACGTTCCCAACGTCGAACTTAATATTCTATTATTTCGACTTTAGCGCGACTGTAGCTCGACGTTTGAATCAACGTCGCGCCAGAGTCGTGTAGCGCGACTTAGCTTGTCGCGCTACCCGACTCTGGCGCGACATTGGATTCAAACGTCGAGCTACAGACACGCTAAATGTCGAACTTAATTGATTAATTGAGTTCGACACGATGATAGCGCGACGTTTGAACCGGGCCTAAGTCATGGCATGAAGCGAAATTCATCGCAGGCTACAGAATTTGCTCCGATTGTCTTTACGGTGCACTTAATGTCGCTGGAATATTGTTGCTGGAATATTGCTCACGTCACAAGAAAGCAAAGGATTTTAAATTATTAGCGGTGTGTGAGTCGGGGCGTGACCCTTCAATGAAATCGATATTACACGGCAGCGGTTGGAAATTTGAGCACTTTATAAGACGTGGTATGGGGAAAAAATAACGTAGATTTCGAACGGAAAATAAAACAAAATTTAGACATTAATTCAATGAAGCAACACTATAAAACTTGCCTCTGGCATATTCCATTGTCCTTTGGGATTTTATTTGTCGCCAATGTTTTCCCTCCATAAGAGTCATGGAGTCAAGGCGAAACACTCAGTTTGAAATCGACTTCAACTCGGAGTCAATTTGCATCCCAAAAATCCATCCGATCAGCGATTTTTTCAGTCAATTAAAGAACTCTTTCCCTTCCGAACAATCGCATGACGCTGAAAATGAGCATTTTCTGCCACCGAATCCGAGAATCCGTCCCTTTAACCCTCGGACGAACAAGGGGGGGTGGTTGCCACCCCCCTTAAGGTTTTTCTCTGATATTTTCAAGATCATTTAATTTTAGCACATGCCGTTTTCAGTAGCTGTTCATTTATCCTTGAGACAGATTTTGGTAAAGTTTGGCGACAACCAGTTGCTATAGCAACGAGATGACGTCATTAGTAACATGTGGGCAACCCATTTTTGAAGAAAAAAGCGTTTTTCACCTTTTTTCAGCGAAAAAAAAAATGCTACCAAAAGCATCAAAATGTTTGATTGTATGTTATTTTGCAACTCTAGCAGACAATATTTGCAATTTCCGCATTTTTCTGTTAAATTTGAATTTTTAGTAAAATCCAAGATGGCGGCCACTTGGGCGGCCATTTTGGATGGGGGGCCATGGCCATTTTTGGGGGGGTTGCAACAACACCCCTTGTACCACAGTTGAGGTATACGTTTGCGTGTACGTCCGAGGGTTAAGTTCGACGTTTTACCCAAGAGACGTTTTACCCGAGAGACTGGGGCGAGCATGGATAAGAAGTAGACGTGTCTAACGGAGCTCCGACCGAGGTCGACGATTTTGAAGTTTTTTTGGATGATTTCAATGTCCACAAAGAGAAAAGATAGGTCTCCAAGCACGAAGACAACCAAAGAATCGCCAGACGAGAAGAAAAGTAAAGAAGAGGTAAAAGAATTACAAAGCGATTCCGACGAGGCCTTCGAGGCGCTGGAAATGGCGGAAAGTTTGGGTAGCAAATTGGAAGTAATAATGCATAAGCTGAACAAACTCGACGTCATTGAAGCTAGAATTAACGAGGTGTTCACGACGCTTTCCAGTATTCAACAGTCGCTAATTTGTCTAGAAGAGGACGTTGAGAATTTAAAAACCAAGACCGGGAAACTGGATAACGTTGTTAAAGAGCTTGAAGAGAGCGTAAGTTTTAATGACGAAGACATCAGCAACTTAAAACGTGACACAAAGGGTGCGGAAAAGGAACTAAACGATCTCAGGAAACAAATTCTTTATTTAGAAACATATTCCTGGAGGGAAAATGCGATATTTCATGGTATAGAGGAAATGGAAAATACGGAAGATTCCCAGCAATTGCTTGAGGATACGAGGAAAGTTATGTATACCTTTATGGAAGAGCATCTTGACATCGAGAACCCTCAAGAAAAAATTGAATTCCAACGAATTCACCGTTTGGGGAAACCAAATCCAAGGAGAACTCGCCCAATAATTGCAAGATTCCTCAGGTATTCTGACAAAGAACTGGTTATGGACAAAGCCCGCAAGAAGTTAAAAGGAAAAGATTTCTACGTATCTGACGATATTCCAAAGCCTTTATACGAAGCAAGAAAGAATCAAATGAACAAATTCAAAGACGCAAAAAGTAAGGGATACTCTGCGTACTTCAACAAAGCCCACCCGGATAATTTATATGTAAATGGTAAATATATCGCCCCTGACACGCCAATTGATTAATTTTCCTTGATTTTCAGTGTTGATGTAATTTTCCTGAATTTTGTCTTTTCTTGCTCAAGCAAAGCGAATATTGCATATTTCTATCCCTTTTGTGGCATTGTACTTTTTTAATGCAACACTATTTTTGAGTTATAAATTGTATATTATATTATAACCACTGCCGACCACTTTTTCGGAGTGCTCTAAACAAAACATCCGACGGAAAGCAGGCATCGCTCAACTCGAGGTAATTTTTATGTTATTTGTTTTATGTATCTATGTTTATGTAAATGTGTGTGGTACTTTATGGATATATTGTGCAACAGCTTCAGGGTTTTGGCGCCGACACATGAGGGAATTATTCAACAAACTAAACAAAATTATTTATGGCTTTGACAATAGCATCGTTAAATGTCAGGGGACTAAGAGATGACATTAAAAGAAGAGAAGTGTTTAATTGGCTTCGAGCAAAAAAATATGCAATTTATATGCTGCAAGAAGTTCACTCAACTGACAATACTAATCACAAATGGTCGGCAGAATGGGGCTATCGAACTATTTTTAGTACCTACATGAGCAGCAAGGCAGGGGTAGGCATACTTTTCAACAACAACTTTAATTTGGTAATTCAAAAAGTTTACACAGACCCTTCCGGACGTTTCATTATTTGTGATATAAAAGCGGATGAAAAGCTCTTAACCTTGGCTAACATCTATGCTCCAAATGAAGACAACCCAGATTTTTTCAGTGTTTTTTTTGAACACCTCACGGATTTTGAATGCGATGATATTATCATAGGAGGCGATTATAATATGGTACTTGATATAGAAAAGGACAAGAAAGGCGGCTGCGCTAGAACACATCAAAACTGTCTTAAAATTATTCAGGAATTTTCAGAAAAATTTGACTTAGTGGATGTCTGGAGAGTTATACACCCTGAAATTAGAAGATATACATGGCGCCAATGTCATCCAAAGGTACAATGTAGACTAGATTTTTTCTTAGTTAGTCAAAGTACAGTTAACATCACATCTCTCGCAGACATTACTCCTGGTTATAAAACTGACCATTCCATGATTATTTTAGGTTTACTACTACATTCCAATCCACGGGGTCCGGGTTTTTGGAAATTGAACACATCTCTTCTGTTGGAAATGGACTATGTTAATCAAATTAAGACAACGATTCGAGAAACTAGAGAGGAATATAATGATCCTGAACTGGTCAACCCTTCACTTCTTTGGGAAATGATAAAGCTAAAAGTGCGTGAGAAATCAATTTATTATTCCAAGATTAAAAACAAACAACAGAAACAACAGATAACTGAACTAGAACAAGTAATTGCTAAATTGGAAGAAAAAATCGACAAAATGGACATTAGTGATCCGCAATTGTTTCTTTTTGAAAATCAGTTAAATACGAAAAAGGCAGAAATGGAAAAAATCATTGAATTTCGCACTAAAGGCGCAATACTGAGATCCAGGACAAAATGGTACAATGAAGGAGAGAAAAACACAAAATATTTTCTAAACCTGGAAAAACGACACTTTAAACAGGGGACAATAAGCCAAATTAAAACAAATGACAATGAAACCGTCACCTCCGATAAACAAATTTTAACTGAATGCGAAATATTTTATAAGAACCTTTATACATCTAAACATAAAACAAGGAACGATTATGATACAACTTTTTTCTTTGAACACGAAAATGATACAGTCCTCCATGATTATGAACAGAATGCGTGTGAAGGTGTGCTTACAGAAAAAGAGTGCCTCGAGGCTCTAAAAAACATGGAAGCTGAAAAAACTCCTGGAACTGATGGGCTGCCTGCCGAATTTTATAAGGTTTTTTGGAAAGATATATCGGTCACTTTAATCAATGCTTTAAATTATGCCTATGAAAAGGGACAACTTTCAGTAACCCAGAGAAGAGGAATTATCAAACTTATACCTAAGAAAGATACAGAACCTTATTTTCTTAAAAACTGGAGACCCTTAACTTTACTAAATTGCGATTATAAAATAGCGGCAAAATCAATTGCTAACCGCTTAAAAACTTTTATCCCTAAACTTATTAATAATGACCAGACGGGCTTCATCAAAGATAGATTCATTGGAGAAAATATACGACTCATAGACAGTGTTATTTGCTATGCCAAAGAAAAAAATTTACCTGGACTACTCCTATTTTTGGATTTTGAAAAAGCATTTGATACAATCGAATGGCCTTTTATTAGAAAAACTTTAGAATATTTTGGTTTCGGAACCAGCATCACTAGGTGGGTAAACCTTTTTTATTACCACCCAGAAAGCTGTATTTTAAACAATGGATGGGGGACCAATTTTTTTAAAATCCAACGAGGTGTTAGACAGGGTTGCCCTCTCTCGCCTTACCTTTTTATTTTATCAGCAGAGGTTTTGGCCAAGGCAATTCGTAAAAATAAAAATATTAACGGAATGCGCGTAAAGAACAAAGAAATTAAGCTAAGTCAGTATGCAGACGACACGACGCTAATATTAGACGGGTCTAGAGAATCTCTATTGGCCTCACTTCAACTTTTAGATGGTTTCTATGAGGCCTCCGGCTTGAGGCTCAATGACAAAAAAACAGAAGCTCTTTGGATAGGAGCAAATTGTGGAAATCAAGAAATACTACTCACTGGGCGAAATCTTAAATGGCTAAAACACAAAGTTAAAACGTTAGGAGTTTGGCTCTCAGTTGATCCGGAAGCTACCGCAACCCTAAATTATAATGACAAACTAGATAAAGTACGGAACATTTTAAGCTGCTGGAAATATCGCAGGCTTACTATGATAGGTAAAATAGCAGTTCTAAAAAGTTTAGTAGCTTCTCAACTCGTTTATGTGCTGTCTCCTTTACGCACAAATGTGAAAGCTGTCAAAGAAGTAAACAAACTATTCTATTCTTTTCTCTGGAATGAAAAAGGAGATAAAATCAAACGAAAAGTCATTATTAATGATTACTCAAAGGGCGGACTAAAAATGATAGATGTAGAGTCTTTTAATAAGTCTCTAAAAACCATATGGATAAAAAAATATTTAGATAAAAATAACCAAGGAAAATGGAAATTGTTTTTTGATCTTGATTTAGAGAGATTTGGAGGCACAATATTTCTCACGGGTAACCTTAATATGAATGACATCAATAAGATCTACAAAATCCATAACGGTTTTATAAAAGAGGCTCTCACAATTTGGACGGAAATAAATTTTGAGAACCAAATAATTTCTGAGAATCAATTTCTTGACCAAAGCTTATGGCATAATTCACTTATTAGAGTTAATAATCGACCTCTTTTCTTTCCAGAGTGGTATAAAAAAGGAATTATACAAGTGAAACATCTGAAAGATGACTCAAATAATTACCTATCTTTAACTGGCCTGCAAGAAAAATACTGTTTGACCGTATGCCCTTTAAAGTACTATGGTCTCTTGTCTGCTCTTAAATGCCTCTGGAATATACATAAAAATAAATGTGCTACAAATAACTCTGAATATGAAAACTTTTCCACAAGATTGATGCGAGCCAATAAAACAAGCCCATTGGTATATAATAAACTTATAGAGAGAAAAAGCATTCTTCCTACACAAAGTCAACAGAAATGGAAAAGCGATTGCAACTTAAATGATGATAAATGTATCAACTGGTGCGAGGCATACCTTCTGGCTTCCAAATGCACAAAAAGCACGAGACTTATTGAATTCCAATTCAAGTTTTTACATAGACGAATACCAACTAATGAATTTCTACATAAAATAGGAATAAAAAATGATCCAAAATGTTCCTTTTGTGAAAAAGAACCAGATAAACTTGAACATCTTTTTTGGTCTTGTCCGAAAGTTGTTTCTTTTTGGAATTTTTTAATGGCGCGGTTAACTCTATCCCAAATTATTTCAGAAAATTATATAATGAGTACATCTGTTGCTTTGGGACTGATGCCGGATGCTTCAAAAAACCATCTACAATTAAATTTCTGCTTTCTGCTAGCAAGACACTACATCTGGATTTGTAAATGCAATGAAACAGCACCTACAATCGAATGCTTCCTGCGATACCTTAAAATAATTTATGAAATCGAAGTCAAAGCTGGTGACACTCTCCCCAAAAAATGGAAACTCCTAGACACTCTTTGGTAAGAGATCCCCCCCCCTCCGTTCCCCTCCTCCCCCTCCTCCTGTAGCAATATCCTTCAGTAGAAGTTGGCGAAAACGCCCTGTAATGACTGGCACAATGTTTTTAAACCCCTTTTCTCACCATTGTTATTAACTGTGTAAATAAGTAATGTGAGTAGTCAGATGTGTAAGTATCGCTTGTAAATAATGTACTTAGTATAGCAAGTGATGTAAATACTGTTAGTATAATGATGTAATTCGTGAATCAATGTAAGTAAGTTATGTAAAGTTTAATAAAAGTTTTGTGTCAAAAAAAAAAAAAAAAAAAAGAGACGAAAATAATTAATTTGGGTCGATCCAAAGTGCAATTTAGCTCGACTCGTAAAAGTTGAACATTTGTCCTGGGCCTAATAACAGAGAACACGGAATAAACACAGTAAAAGTTCATGTCTGAGAAAAATTACTTTTGAGTCAAAACAAACTGAACAAACGCACAGCTGGAAATGGCCAAACAGAGCACCTAAAGGCCGGAAAGAACTGCAGTGAAGGCTGCAGTGAGTCTTCCAAATATTTACACACCTGGACTGAATAAAGTTTAAAAATCATTGCCTACACTCTATCTAGCTTTTTATTTCCTTTCTGTCAGCACCAAAATAATTATCGTGAAACGAGTAAGCGAATTTAATTTTAGTCAAAACAAACTGAACAAACGCACAGCTAGCCATGGCTGAACAGAGCACCTAAAGACCAGAAAGAACTGCAGTGAAAGCTGCAGTGAGTCTTCCAAACATTTACACACCTGGACCGAATAAAGTTTAAAAATCATTACCTACACTCTATCTAGCTTTTTAGTTCCTTTCTGTCAGCACCAAAATGATTGTGAAACAAGTAAGCAAACATTTAAGTTTAAGCGAGTTGAATTGATCGCTGTTTTTTACAAACTTACTCATTTTACCTCCTATCTTAAAGCAGTGATAATGAATAAATGACACTTTTGAAACTTGCTACCTGCACTCATGGTGGCTCTTTAGTCCCTTCTGACAGCTACAGTACATGTAGAATTTAAGTTTAATTGAGTTGAACTGATGGCACTGCTGTTTTTTCTTTTTGTTCTCTTTTGCTGTGTTTGTTTCCAATATCAAGTCAGCAATATTATGCCATGGAGACATAACCTTTTGGCTGCACACAACCTGGGACACTTTCAAGCACCTGATGTGTTTGAAGGCATTTATTTTTTATACATATTGAACTATCGGTATAATTATATTGAAAGACAAAGAAAATTTTGTGTCATATGCACTACACCACACTCATATGCACTTCTGATATTTATGCAATGGTGTGATTTTGCACAATTGGTCTTATATTATGTAGTGTTATTGACCTGTTTCCGGTCTGCGGTCTTCCGCCATAGTCCCAGGCCCTTACCGTATATAAGGCAGTGTAAATTTATTCATTTTCTATCTTGTCACTTGTACTCGTTCATTGCATTAAAGTACATTCGTTATTATCTTATACGTTCGTCTTGTTCTGATCGGAACTACAATTGAACCTACAATAAATCACATAATTTGTTAAGCTGTCAAATAGATCGCTTCAGTGCCTGTGGCCTCATGATTTCCTTCATTTCCTCATGTTTTGCACACTGATAAACCTGTAACAAATTCAAACGCCCCTCCCTGGTATGTAATTTTATTTCTCGACAAAGAGAAACGGCAAGATTTTACAGAATCAATCTATATCTCGTATCCCATGCAATTGCAGGTGAACAATGGAAAAAGTCAACTCAATGGACCAAACTTTATTTGTAAGGCTGGTTTTTTCCAGCCTTGTTGCATATATGTCAACCAAACTACTTAAGGTTACAGTGTACCTTCAGATCGAAAATTTATTGAAAAATTTTTTTTGTCGTTAAAATAAAGTTTACAGAATGAACTTTCATCCAAAAAAAAATTATCGAAAAATAGTGAAAATTGACGGAGAAATAACGGTATAACTTTTGTGGGCGGAGTTTGTTTATTAAGCGATATGTTTTTTTAAGCGCCGTTTTCTCAAAGTTAATTTTTCGCTTGTTGGGGACACTTTAAAGAGCTACAACTCAAAGGAAATTTGTTCGATTTTCTTTAAATTTGGACAGAAGCTAGGCTAACATATAATCAACAAAAACGTGTCGGCGAATTTCTTAATTCCCAAAACTTTTTCGTCAAGAGCCATTTCCGTGCGACCATTTCAATTTTTTTTCTCCCTTTTTCGAAAATATTCTGTAACTTTTCACTGCAATTGAATATGGGAAATCGCCGACACGTTTTTTTAGCGCTTCGTGTCCGGAAACCCGAGAACAAATCAAATTAGCAAAATATAATAATCGCTTTGAGTTATAGCGTTTTAAAGCTGATTCGGACGTTCGAATTTAGACGTCGTAAAAAATTTGACAATTCATTTTATTAGCAAATGGTTTCCATATTTAGATAGCCAGCTCTATAAGCTTTAATTTGATATCTGGGTTTAGGTATATTAAGTGTAATCTTAAGACGCTAGAGCTGTTATACTGGAGACACCCCCGAAGGTACACTGTAACCTTAAATAAAAATGAAATAACTTTAAGGCATCCAAGGATGAACAGTTTCGAAATCATAGTAAACAAGACGCTGTGGGAGCGTATACTTGGGCGTCGTTGTATGCATTAAGCATATTGGAAAATAAATGTCTTGGGAATCTGCATGCACGTTATTTCACGGTTTGATGATAGGGAGTATTGGTATAGTGTGAGCAGTCTAACAAAGAAGCACGTTAACCTTCTAAAACAAGGAGACACAGCACACAGCATGCGAGATCGCACGCAAATTATAAAATAGCGTGTCCACTGTGTCAAAAGACTAGAGAACCAGAGTAGTGAAACAAATCGATGCCTACTTTGTACTTACCGTTGAAAAAAAAAGGCAGTATATCAGAGTTTCCCGATGGTTGTTATTGGTTTTAGCTAAATCTTGTTACTAGATGGTCTGTGTTTCTGACACTTTTGAAGTGAATGCAGATGTAGCTACAAAGTTACCCTTTTGAAGCCACAAATCTTTCAGTTTATTGCGTGGTCAGATCCGGGGTCAAAACAACTTTTCGTTTTGCTGGAACTATTCCCGTCATTATCATAATAAATTTTGAATGAAACTTTAATCAAAGTTAATGACAGAAGTGATAATTTAGGAGGAGAGAAACAAATTTAGCCCTTTGAAATATATTATTTCAGGTGAGGTAAAAATGTTTCAATTTGCATAATGCCAAAAGTAATTTGAAACCTTTCCAGTAAGTACCAGTAATGCATAACGCAGAGATTCCATAAAACATCTCTCAATCAGACACACGAAAATATAAAATATTATCTAGTTTTTATTCCTGTATCCGAAACACAGAAAAGAAAATTAAATGAAAAAGTGATCGCTTTAAGGTTATTTTCGCCGGAGAAACATTCACTAGCACCAGCGAAACTCGCAAGACATGTGCATTGTTTACATCTTCTCCGACAGCGGTGAATTTTTGCACCCGTAGTTTCAGTTGGCTGTTCTGTTCCTTCAACTTCATGAAATAAAAATTTATGAAAGGCAAAAATCCGAAAAAAGTGAAATTATTTGGGATTCCTTCCACGCTTATATTTCTTCCTTCGCTGTCCACTGTTAACTTCTTGTTAAACAAGCGCTATGGCGCAGAGATTCGTCTCAGTCTTATTCATGCTCGCTAATGTCTGATGTTTTACGTATGTTTTAGTGGGTTTCCGTCCTGAATTCGAAGGTGCCATAGAATTAATGGCGAGAGTGTCAAACACTTTCGCAGTGTCTTCTTGAGTAATTTCCTTACCCATATTGAATATGAAACTATTAGATGCAACAGATAAAACATATCTCGCACTTTGTCACGTTCGTTTCGCATCAACAAACTAAAAAATGACAGGTTTGAACTCCACCACGGTCAAACTAGAGAAATTAATGCAAACGTTAACCAAAGTACTTCAAAGTTAAGGTTGTCATTTTCATTGTTAAAAGTTTAATAGATTAACAGTACACTGTCAATTCACTAATTGGTTTGAAAGTTTACTAAAAAAGTTCTAAGCGTTTGAAAACTATGAACTGCACAATTTTGCTCAGGCACGTTTAATCATTTTTCAACGAAAAGAAGCTTATTAGTTTGAGAAAGATAAAAAGAAAGTAACATAAACTAATTATTTTAGACATCCTTGCCCACGTTTCCACTTAACTTAAATGAAATCCCACTAAACAAAGCGAAAAACACCTCGGACGTTTGACCGCGGTGAAGGTTTGAACAAGCCCATATTCCCGCCAGTCCCCATAGTTGCGCAATACTGCACATTTGTGTACGACCAAACTGCATTTTTATACTTGGTCGCCACACCCAAGTAATAAGGCAGAGGTCATCGAAACTGTGGCTACCTTAAGAAATTATTTTAGTGGACAAAAATAACAATTGTTAACTGCAGTGAGGTGCCTGTGAGTGACACTAATGGTTTTACATTCATTGGATACATATTAGTCTTCAATGTATATGCTGTTAGAATCAAGTAAACATTAACTCAAATTATTTAATACATTATTTTACAGTATTTGTAATAATTGTATCAGGGAAAATATCAAGAATTAATCAAAGAATAAAACCAAACTTACAAAGAACTTGCACAAAACATGTTGCCACATTTGTATCGTTGTTGACAGTAGCATCACAGTCATAATACCCAGCATAAGAAACAGATATCTCTTTGATGGTGAACTGAGAACAATTGGCTTTTTCTTCTGATAGTCCTGGTCCCGTACATGTCATGTTTTCACTTGGTACACCAGTAGCATTGCAGATAATGGTTGCAGAATCACCTTCCTTAACAAACTGAATCTCAGGCTTGCAAGAAGCAGGGCCTACAGAATAAAGGCAAGAGCAATCTTCTAATGCCAGTTAGGAGTAAAACATTAATTCAAACCACAAGCCAACATGTCACAGAAAAGTACAGCAATCCCTTGATGAGATGCCAACATTTAAACTTAAATCATTACTGATCTGTCAAAAGCAAGTCACAATAGGCCATTTCCGAGTTGCCTTTAGCCTCTCTATCAAAGGAAGGCTAAAGTGAATGAAAACTCATTTTCATATGAAAGGTTTCGCACCTAGCCTCGCTTTAATAGAGAGGCTAAAGGCAACTCGGATATGGCCTATTGCCAACATTATTCTTTTAACTAGTAGTAATCATAGATTATAGTGCGTCTCCTTATCCCGTGGCACCTCGTCTTCACCTAGTACCTCAGTTTCATGAACTAATTCAGCCACTGTTTAAAGGGGCTTTGTTGCGAGATATGTCACTCAGGCAAAAACGTCGAGCCGACGCCGTGGGATCGAGCAAAATCCTGCCGTGCTGTGTACTCCGAAAGGTCTCAGATTTTTCCGACATATAAATAGTATATTTGTCTTGATTTCATTTCGGTTATTTCTCCAATTCTGAAATCATGCTCCTCAGTACATGCACTAATACCGGAACCGGAAATGAGAAATTTCTGAGAAAGCCTGAAAAGTGCTCCCGTGATAAACTTCTTGGACACCGCGTTAATGGAGCATGAAATCGACGATTAAGTCACGCAACATTCAACGTGAATTTCGTAGGATTTTTCGGATAAAATTATAACTACCAGTTGCAAGTAAGACACAAGGCTGGTGAATATAATTCCTTTATTAGCTAGACAAATTTTACTCACAAAACTGCGAAATCTTTAGTCGCAAATGCGCCCGATACAGGCGCAATTTCGAGCACTGTAAAGTTAATCTGCGTTCGCCTGGTGCGGCCGGTCAGTGAATTATTGCTACAAGACATACAGCGAATTGCACCGTTCCGTAGAACATCGCGAAGAACGACGTTGGTATTTAGGTGAAAGCTTCCCAAATCAGGCAGAGAACCACAGCAAAATCAAGATAGAACATTCAAAACATAGCCAGAACGGTAGCGAGGAAAATCCGATAACTTCTTGCTTGATTCCAAAGAGACCAAACAACTTACTTGGTCCGGAGAAGAACCTTCATCCAATTTTTCCACTACGTACTTTTAGTAGACATTGAAATATTGAGCCATACGATTCCAAAATCGGGAAAATATCCGAAACTAAATCAAGACAAATAGATTATTCACATGTGACATTTCGGAACTTCCACGTGCTGGAAATGCTGGATACCATTGTGACGTTTCAAGATGGCGCAAATTTGGTACTGACACTTTTCGACACTTTTCTTGATTCGTTCCGCCTAGACGACGCGCTAAGCATGCTGGATACTACTGTGATGTTTCAAAACGGCGCAGATTTGGTACCGACACTTTTCTCAATTCATTCAGCCTAGCTGACAAGATTAGGAAGCGTCTCCTTCGTTGACGCAACAAGAACTGTACGAGTAGTGAAATCAGGCTTTAAAGGTAGATAAGAAAATAATAAAGAATCGGAAGTATAGCTAGCAGTGTTACTACTCCACAATCGAAGATTCAAAATGTAGAATAAAACTTTTACAAGTGTCCGACTTGTATTTTTACAAGAGTCCAACTTGTAAATTACAAGTTGCACGTTACTTGTAAACATTGAGTGCGACTTTTGTAAAGGGAATTACAGGGTTGAAATATGTCGTCTTCCAGTGAAGAACTTGATCAGTTAATAAGACGTCGGATTATATGCCAACCAAGGATTTTTGAGGAAAGACAGCTTCTAGACATCGAAAATCCAAGGAAATTTTGTGATAAGTTTCGTCTCCCCGTGAACGCCTTCGCCCATCTTTTGGAGTTAATAGGCCCCCGATTGGAACACAGAACGAGATGCAGCAGAGCGCTGTTGGCAAGACAGCAACTTTTGGTATTCTTCACTTCCTCGGGACAAATTCATTCTATCACGTAATGCATTCTTGCCACGGTATCTCCACATCAACAGTTTGGCACATCATTCATTGAGTTGTCCCTGCAATACTTAGCTTTAAGCGGGAGTTCATATGATGGCCTGACCAACCTCTTAATATCCCCGCTAAATTCAGAGACATAGCAGGTTTTCCCTGTGTAGCAGGATGCCTTGATGGAACAGACCATTCCCAGAAGCAGTTATCCTAGGCGACTCTGCCTATGCCTGCAATGACTGGTTAATCTCCCCTTTCAGAGGAGATGTAGAAGGGGCTTGGCTTAGGTTTAATGTGGCGCATAAGAAAACACGATGCTCTATCGAAAGGGCATATGGCGTGCTGAAGAAAAGATTCTACGCTTTACAGACGGGAATGAGAGTGAGGAAGATGAAAAGAGCTGCCAAGCTTGTGCAATGTGCAGTCATACTGCACAACCTCTGCATTTTTTTTAGCGATAGGGGTGATGATCTGCTTGACAATGAAGATATCAGCATGGTCAATGATGAATTAGATGTTCACCATGGAGAAGAACGAGAGAACAGACGGCAGCAGCTGTTACAGCACTTCCTCTGAGTGTAAGGAATGATACAAATGACACTTCAAAACTGCAAGTGTTTCACTTTGTCAATGTGAAACTGTCAACAAACAAAATATGGGTTACCTACAAGTGCCAAATTAACATATCATTTTATTGTGATTCAGTGACTATATTTGATACACATTTATAACACAAAGCATACATCTTAATTGATCTGGAATGAAAATGAAGTGTAGCCATAATTCTGCTAGTTTAATCAGTACCCATGGTAAGGCAAACGTAATTGTTCAAAAGATTAAAATGTTATTGTTACATTGAATGACATGGTGAACTTCATTAAATAAAATTAATTTTCCAGGTCCTTTCTTAGCTTCTTAATCTCTTAACTCAGCTTAATATTTTCGAGCTGGAGCTTCCTCTTTCTGAGGTGCAATATGTCTTCTTCTGTTGACTTGGTATCTGAAGTTGAACACTTTCCTTAAGCCTTAACAGAGCTTCTACTTGAATTAGCTGATGGCAAAGCCTCTCGTCTAATCTTCTTTGGCGTTGGTGTCTGCTTGGACAGCATTTCAAGTGAGCAAGCACTGTTCTGTCCACTCGTTTCTGCCTTTTCATCATTGTCCGTATCACAGGTAGAAACTTCGACTCCATCTTCCCCGGTGTAAATTGCATTACCACCTAGTTCAAATAAATTCAACACAACAATAACTTTAGTTTCTCAGGCTACAGTGCCCATTTTGGGAAATTATAACCGCCACATGTATGATAGGGTTCTGGTACTTTTTTGCTATTGCTTTTACGTATGAATTGTTATGTAATTTTTTTCCTAGTTTTGCAACATATGATAGCTCTTCCACATGTTGACAATGTTACTTTTTGTTTTGAGTATGAAAAAAATAATCATAATCATAGCATTCTCATTTCAGCCCCACCCTGGGCTACAAAGTTTGCATGCTAAATCATTTTAATACTTGTATGGATAATCAATATTTTACCTTCAACACTTGGAGGTGTTGTGACAATAATTTCCTCTCCAAATAAAATGTCTGAATCTGCCACCTTCATGGGCTCTATGTTGGTGCTTTCACGCCCTAAAACATCGAGCACAGTTTCGTCCAGCTCCGTCAGCTCTCCACTTCCACCGTCACCAGCCTTCTTTGAATCGCTTACTTTTTTAAGCGTACCCCGGCGAATATTTGCCCATAAAACATATCTGAGGGTTTCTGCACTATCTATGTTGGCGCCAACACCATTTAGTTGAGTACGAATCTTTTCCCATGCTTCTTGTTTCGCCTTCTTCGTCACTGTTGACGAAAAAGGCACTAAAACTATCATTTTTTGGTCCCTCACAAGCTGCGCTAAAAGCAATTTTTGCTGTTTGGATAACATGCCTGCTTCAGAATAGGACTGAGAACATCAACGAAGGAAGCAAAGACGCACGTACACTGTATTAAAAGGAGAGATAGTACAATTTGGATTTGTAAAAGTACACTTGTATTCAAATGGAGTTAACAAGTGTAAGGCTACAATATTATCTAAACACACTAATCAGCTAATCTAATTATCTAAAGTTATTATTCATAACAGAAATCTCAAAAGCGCAAGTTATTCGCTTCACTGCTTTTAATCAGCTCAACTTGTTCGTTTCACTCGAAAAAAGCGCAAGTTGTTTGTTTTACTGCCTCTAAACAGCTGTTTTTCGTGTCACTCGCAAAAAGCGTAAGTTGTTTGTTTCACTGCTTTTAAATCGCCCGAGTTGTTCATTTCACTGCGGCTGAACCGCTTTAGTTGCTCGTTTCACTTAACAGAAACTCGCAAAAATCGCAAGTTGTTCGCTTCACTGCTTTGAAAGCACTCAAGTTGTTCGTTTCACCGCTTTTAAACCACTCAAGTTGTTCCTGTCAAACAAACCCTGCAGCATTTTGTCTTTGCTGTACTAGACACCCCTTGGGATTTCTTTTATGAATAATAATAATAACTTTAGGTAATTAGATTAGCATATTAGTGTGTTCAGATATGAAGGGCCGAGAGCATAACCAGCCTATGACTTTTTAGGCCTTTTTTATTTTTTCCTCGCTCAGAATAGCCTCATTTTATCGTACAACGAATAATATCACAAGCCTTTGTCGAATTTGCACTAACCCTAAGGAATTTGACCAATTTCACCTGAAAAAAGCAGAGTTGTGGCCCTCCAGTGCTTTGACTGTACATTCAGAGCGCAATTTCGAAGCCATTTCAAAGCAGTTTGGCCGTGAGAATATGCGACTGCAATACTTCTGACCAGTGCCAACAACCTGAATGAAAATACCGTTACTTACGCATGCCTGGCTCGCTTATCGATCGCGAGTTCGCTACGGTTAACACATCGCCCGTAGCGTGTGTATGTTTGAGGCCTGTCCGGTGATGGAAGGACATCATTAAGTCTTGAAATCCTTAAGTCTCTAGTACCTCTCAAAGAAACGAGTCGTGTTTCTTGTCCTTCCTTGTGTCTGAAGCGCCATTTAGCGCTCGAGGTGAAAAACGGACCTCATGCCCCTAACACTACTTACTCATGCACAAAAGACCTTTTTAGCTACTTCCTTTGTTTAACTGCCTCACCCCTTATTTTCTTTTTATTTATTTATCTATTTTATTTTATTTTATTTTTATTATTGTTTTTTTTTTGTAGTTTCTCAATTTCTTTTCTTTATTGTTACTCAACATATGTGTAGTAAGATATTTTGTTTAAATAACGCCGCTCTTTGTAAGTATCTGTTAATATGTAAAAGGAACACTCAATAAAGGGAAAAAAAAAAAAAACGGACCTTGGTGGGGAAGACGAGCCAGCGGGAAAGTCTGGAATCTCTTCGAATCAGAAAAGGGGCAGCGTTGACAGTTGTGGGCCATTTCCCATCCCGTGCCATGGTCGAAATGCCCGATATCCGAAGTGATTTGAGACATTATTTTGCAATAATTTTCGGGCAGGAACTACATTTCGGTTTTGTTGTACGATTTCCCGACATGCTTTGCGACAGTGATAGATGGGTCCGCTGTGTGTGGTCAGGCACTTGAAATACAGCTTTGGGCAGCTCGAAGTGAGTTCTTCCTGGCCGGCGGGAAGATCTTTCGCATTTGGAGTCTTTAATGCAACATTAAATTCGATCTAAAAGGATTTTATTAATCGAGATACGCGTTTTGGTGCGTATCTCGTAAAACTTAGTCTGAACTGAGCATGTGTTCCTCGGTGGTCTAGTGGTTTGGTCCGAGATTTGCGTTTGGACAGCTCCGGGTTCGATTCACACTCAGCATCTTTTTTTTTTTCGAACTGGACATTATGAAAGTGATTTACTTTTTTTGCGTTCGTCAAAATCCACACATTTAATTTTAAAAAAATATTGAACTGTGTCAGTGTGAAAACAGAAGCTTACCACAATATCGCGTTACAATAGGAGCCTTTGAATTTTTTTTGGACACGGTATTTCTCGAAAACGACAGAAAAAACAACAGAAATTTTAAAAAAAAACGAAAAAACGAAATCAGGTTTAAAAATAAGCACTTAGCTCTATATTCCTCCAAAAATGCTTGATTTGCAGAGTTACGCAGCCTCAAATGCGGTCTTGACCACTGTTTAAAAATGTGAAACCTGTATTGAGTAGCAAACCGCGAAAAAATGCAGGGAAATACTTTTAAACGATTTTCTCCGCTAAACACAGCTCCAACTAACGTGTTCACCGAGCTGACGTCACATTGGCCATGTAGCCTCGCAAAAAACACAGCCTCCCTTTGGTTTCAAAATTGCCCAACGCGGGCGGGCGCGGGTGGGCGGCAGCACACGCACGCACCCGTGAAACATTCCGCTCGCCATGACCATGAAAAATGACAGGCATAGGTTCTGAGTATGGGGCTGCGCAGCCAGGCCTTCGGCCCGGCGAGTGCTCCACTAAAAATAAATAAAACAAAAAACATTCACCGGGACAGAGACTGGCGCCATATTGTCTGAGGATCACATGATTCGCACGTCTGGGAAGCACGAAATAATATTGATTTTTGCACTGTAATTTGTGTTTTTACAAACTCAAAAAACAGGGCAAGGTTAGGAGTTTTAGACTCTACCTTTTGTACAAAAATATGCCTTTTAGCAAGAAGTATAAAGTAATTGAAGAAACGAGTTTGCAACTTCTCAGGATCATAACCATACAATATTCCTAATTCATCTAATAAATAGTTGTCATTATTTTGATTATTCCACCAGCTAACACTAGAATTCAGAAATCCTGTATAATGCTACAGTTAACTAACATATGTGGCAGCGTTTCTATTGCATTGCAATGTTTACAAAGGGGAGAATCTGAAATCTTCATTTTGTGTAACCAATTTCTATGTGGTAAAATATTATGAATGATCTTATACTGGAATATACTTAATTTTGTTTCTCGCGTTATTGTAAATGGCAGTCTGTAAATCGCATTTAGCCTTGTATCAGTCACACCTAGCCTGCTTAATCTAAAGCTAGCTAAAGGTTCTTTAAATTTTGCCTGAATTAACAATTTACGAGCAAATTTACAAGTAATTTCATCAGTTTCTTGCTGTACTGTCTTATCCTGTTGACCATTTGCAATGGGAACTGTCCCTAAATCATGCCTCCACTTCACTGGTATTGCGGATATCAAACCACAAAGCTTAGTGAATGGTGTATTAAGACCAGTCTTCCTACAAAAATCGTAATATGATAAAAACCTGTTGTTCTCATCTAATAAATCTTTTATTCTAAGAATTCCAGCAGCATGCCAGTCTCTCAAGTATACTGATTTGCCATCTATGGTAATGTTTTTGTTATTCCAGATAATGATCTCTCTAAAATTACTTTGGTGGTGAGAATTAGATTTAAGCCCTTGGATTTCTGTCCATGCTGCAAGTATATCCATATAGAAAGCTGGCATGCTTTTGAGATCCAAAAGCTTTAAATCATAATTGCAATCAAAAATAAGAATTCCTCCCACATTTTCCAAGTAAAAAGAAGGTATTATCATCCAATCATCCTTTAAACTTTCCCTCATTCTCTTTACCCAAGTGCATTGTAATGATTTGGAAATTATCCCAAATTCTGGTAAATCTAAACCTCCTTTTTCTTTTGGCCCAATAAGAGTATCTCGTTTTATTTTGGGTTTCTTGCCGTTCCAGACGAAATCAGCGACTAATTTGTCTACAGCATCCATAACATAAGGCGGTGTGTGGATACATTCACTTGTGAAATTAAGCTTTGACAAACCCAAAGTCTTAACAATTGTTATTTTACCATACAAAGACAGATCTCTTTGTGACCATATATTAAACAGGTTCTGTACCTTGTTCATCTTATGCAAGAAATTCTCTTGTTCGCAAAGTTTGTAATTGTATGAGAAAGAAGTCCCTAGCGCAATCACAGGCCTTTGCGGCCACTGAATATCAAATAACGTATCTTTTGTGTTAGCATTTTTCCCTAGCCATTTAGCCTCTGATTTGGATGAGTTAAGTTTAAGTCCACTACAGTTTTTAAACAAGTCCAATAATTCAAGCAGTTTCGCAAGCGAAAATCTGTCCCTGCAGAAGGCGGTTGTATCGTCGGCACACTGAGAAAGTTTTATTTCCTTGTTAGCTATTTGGATTCCTTTTATATCAGTGCTAGCTCTTATAGAACAAGATAATATTTCCACAGCTAAAACAAAAAGCAGTCCCGATAAAGGGCAACCTTGCCTGACCCCACGCATTAATTCAAAAGAGCTAGAAGCAAAACCATTATTTATTGTACAACTAGAAATGTTTGTATAAATAATTTTTATCCAAGTTTTAAAATCACATCTGAAATTGAAGGTATCTAAGGTTTTCAGTAGTTACTCCCATTCCAAACTGTCAAAAGCCTTTTCAAAATCTATAAACAGAGCAATACCTTCTAAATTTTGGTCTGCTGTATAGTGAAGGATATCAGATATAAGTCGAATATTTTCGCCAATAAATCTTCTTTCTAAATATCCAGTTTGTGTGTTATTAATAATACTGTGGTAAAACTTTTTTTTTAATCTCAAAGCCAAGGCTTTTGTGGCAATCTTATAATCCACATTCAAGAGCGAAATCAGTCTCCAATTATTGAGGTATTGTAGATTTTTATCTTTTTTTGGAATAAGTCGTATGATACCTTGCCGTTGTGTTATTGATAATTCGCCCTTTTGAAATCCGTAATTAAAACTGTCTACCATGATCTTGCTTAGCTTATCCCAAAAGAACACATAAAACTCAGCTGTTAGACTGTCATTTCCGGGCGTTTTATTTATTTGAAAAAATATTTTAATGCTTTTTGGCACTCGTCGTCAGTTAATAAGCCTTCACATGCCATTTTTTGGTCATCATCAAGCTTATTGATCATGTCATTAATTATTTTTCGAAAAATAAATTAAATTTAGAGTCACTTACTTGTGGGTTTTGTGACGAGTATAAATTTTGATAGTAACTTCTTTGCTCGTCTAGGATTTCTTTTGGATATGTTATAATGGCTTCGTCATTTTTAACCAGACTAGTAATACATTTATTCTCATAATTTCTCTTCTCAAGATTGAAAAAATACTTGGAACTTCGTTCACCAAATTCATACCAACGGGCTTTTGAACGGATGCACGCACCACGAGTTCGGTCAAAGGAGATATTTACTAATTTGTTTTTGTTTATCTCATACTCTTTAATAACCTCTGGTGTTGGGTGGCTCTCAACTGTGTTTTGAAGTCTTTGAGCTTCTTGCAAAAGGTGTTGCTCATAATCTTTTCGCTGTCTTGCTTTTTGTTTTGAATAAGCGATTGTAAACGCTCTTATTTCCATCTTCACCATTTCCCACAAAAGCCCTTTATCTTCGACATCCTTGTATTTTTCAATAAACAAAGGAATATTTTCTGTTAATTTCCAAAAGAGAACAATTAAATTTCCAAAACCCAGGTCCCCTGGGATATTGCATCTGGATTTGCATGTCTATTGTTACAGACGAGTGGTCGCAGTGTGCCGCATAATTAATTTCGCATTTCTTATTTATACTCTCAGTTTTTCATCACTTTATTCTCTGTATTGAGCTTAGGAAATATATATATATATAACAGGAAAAAGACTACACTTGTATCCCTACAAGCCTGTTTCGTGATTGCTCACTCTTCAGGGGATTTTATTAAAGAATAAACATAACCATCGCTTATATATAAAATTTGAATGCTCGGATGTTTAGTTGTTACATAGCAATGCTTTGTTACGGTGACGGCAAGAAGATACAAGTTCGTTACGTTTATTAAGTGATGACAGGTCAGGGCGGCAAATGATTAAGAATTTTTCCTTAAGACAGAGATTACATCTTTTGCTTGAGCTGCTATATGAGGAGCTATTAGAAATTACACGCCATGAGATAGAATGTTCGATGTTGTTGTCTTTAAGTGACCAGATGTGCTTGCTAAGTTCGGTGGAGTTTCTGTATTTTGTGTGACGAAATGATGAAGTGTGGTTTCTATATCTTGTCTTGAAGTTGTTTTCCGTAAGTCCGATGTATGATTGGGAAGTGTTGTTGTCGGTTCGCGTGATGTTAGCTTGATAGATGACAGACGATTGAAGGCAGTTTCCGTTTAGGGGGCATAAGCTCTTTTGACGGCAGTTGCATGATTTGGTTTGAGTAGTGTTATTTGCAGTATTATCAGTGACTTTGGATGAATTTAGAACGACGTTTGTTGTGATTGTCAATAATTTGTTTGGTGTTATTCATGCAGCTGTAACTGATCTTGACGGTGTTTCGATTGAAGATTTTTCTGAGATCGTTGTCTTTAGGAAAGTGTTTGTCTACTAAAGCAAGGAATCTATGACCGATTTCCAAGCCCAGAGATCCCTTCTCCTGCCCAGTTTCCAATAACTTTTTGGAAGCTCTAAATTTTTCAGGTAATGAAAAAAATACATGTAGTCGGATTCAGGAGATTCTGCTTTTATAATGTCAAAACTGTGGTGATGAGTGCTATAAATTGGTGAAATATTTTAAAAATAAATATTGCATAACGCATCATGAAAAAAAACTCCGTGATTTCAAGACCAAATCAAAATGAAATTGTTTTTATAAAGCTGGTTCCTTAAAAAATTGCTTTGATTTTGCCATGTATCATCAAAGTGTTGTTTCAAATGGCGTACAATTTTCAGTGAACTTGAGCTGTTTAAAAATGAGCTTGTCCTGCAGATAACTGTAGCACCGAAAACACGATTGGTTGTGGTGAGTAGAAATAAAAGTGATTGTTTTGCTCCCAGTTTATTATTTGCGCTCATCATTTTCCATTTCCCCAGAACACAATTTATCTCATTTCTTCGAGATGGTGTGCCTTTTTCTTACGAAGTCTATGACCCAAAAAGCGCCTGTTGCGCAGGTTACATGTTCGTGACAAAGTTTATAGCGAGGTTAATTCGTCTGGTATACCTTGGGTGGTTGCAAGTTCGATTCTTCAAGCTCTATTGCCCAGAATTCCATGATAAATGTAAAAAATAGGTACGCAATGCGTACAGAAGCGACGACAAGTTTCAACTTGGCGTTAAATTAATAGGTCTGGGGTGCTCTGATAAAATCAGTGAATCGCTTGATTTCAATGCGAAGTTACACAAGAAAAGGGTCGGTGTGAAATGCAAATTTCGGTGACTTTCAGTCGGTGCATGCTGTTGACCAGAGTGTCCTATAAATGAAATTTGCTTAAAAATGCTCGTTAAACCAGAATATTGCCCCAGCAAATAATATAATACCAAAAGTTGCCAAGGACTTGTGATAGAACTTTCATTGGTAAAATAACTTTTTTTCCAAACATTTTCAATAGTTGTACTTATGGTCGTAGGAATAATGAATGTTTGTCAGTTGATTCTTCTGTGTTTGATTGAAAACCAAAGGTGTGAAAGGTCAGGTGCTGGTCAGCCCTTTTTATACCAGAACTTCCTGTTGAAGACCCAGTAGTCACCATTATGCATCGCGTGCCGTGAAATAAATAACAATAACAGAGGCGTGCGGAGCGTAATGATAATTACTGGGCCTTTAAGGTCCTGGCTGACACCGATACTCGTGATATGCATGAGAAGATTTATAACACAATCGTGGTTGTTGCATTGATAATTGCACATTTTATTTAAACCATGTTGCACAAACTCGTGTGCAAAATCAAAACAATTCATCATTTTTCCTTCGTATTTGTGACAAATATGGATTGGAATTTATTTTGTCATACTTGGTTGGTATAATTCTATGCTGATCAGGCTTAATATATGTCACACACACCCGTCAAGAACAGGTAACATTTTCATTTTCAAATTATTTGAGATTAAAATTACATCCGAGTTTGTTTTACTTGTGTGCAATTCAATATTTGTACATTTTGCATGTTACAATTACCGGTAAAAATCAGTCCATTGTTGGTAATAGGTCCATGTTTTTCTGATTCCTTACAGCGTTACTATAAAGTGTTAATACAGGAAGCACAATTCGAACTGTACAATGTCAGGGGCAGATCCGGGATTTTTTTTATAGGGGGTGGCTACTGGTATATGCCTAAGTCTATAATTGTTTTTTTTTTCATTGTAGCAATTGAAAAGAAAACTGTTAAAACCAAAGATTGCAGGGGTTTCATTAAGATTTTGAACAGGAGGGCAATGAGTTTGAGCAGGTGGGCACATCATTGGAAGGGCCAAAGGACCTTCCCCTCTAGGGGGGTCCGAGGGCATGCCCCCCCGCGGAAAATTTTAGTCTCCCAGAGATGTATTTTCCTGCATTGTGAAGCACCAACTTAAGTTTACTGTTGCTTGAAACATTGTATTTTGTTTGACGTTAAATCAACTCAATACAGTTATCTGTAGTCATGTACATCAAGTTATCAAGATGAGTACAAAAATATTGTTTAATTGATGGTTCTGACTTTTTTCCGGTCGCCATAACACGTGGAACTTGTTTGCAACTCAGTGACATCATGCAGAACATAATGCAGAGCACTAAGCTGGCAATGCATTGTGGGGCGATTTAAGTTGTTTGACGGTTTCTTCTGTACAGGCAGTATGTATGTATGTATGTATGTATGTATGCAAGATCAGTTTGCCCGGTGCCTGGCCCTTAATGAAACCCCTGCCAATGGTCTAAAGGGGGGTGGCTAGCCACCCAATCCACCCGCCCCCCCCCCCCCACATATCTGCCCCTGAAACTGTAACAATTGCTAAATGACAACAACTGGAAATTGTTTCCATGTTTGTGCTTCACAAATTGAACAGACTTCGTCAGCTCTGATCATGTTTTCAGAGATTATTGGTAGTTTGACATTTTGTGGTTTCATAAATGCATGAACAGCAGGTCACCAGTTTCTTCAGCACTTGAGACTTTTTGTCATTGTTACCAGCATTAGTTGATGTGCTAAATGTTTGCAGATGCATTGACTGGAGGTGATTGAGTACATGTACCTTTAAAAAGAAAATAAATGAATACCTTGAGATTCAGTTCATTTCTTTAAGTGTTTTGTCATACTAAAGTTTAAAACCAAAATGGCTATATGGGGACTTAAAAGAGAAATTAAAGTGCATCATTTAGAGATACAATGGATGGTGAAGAATTCAATTTGAGAGCCGAGAGATTTCATTTTATGTATTGAACAAACTATTACATGTGGCTTGTCACATGTAATAACCGGTGAAGACAGAAAGAAAACTCTTGCACAACCTCAAGGCAAAAAAAAAATCATACACAAAAATTGCCCAACGTGAATGGCAATTAAATAATTTGTAACAACCATGGTTGTCAACAATAACAGCAACTGTGTTTATTTCAATGATCAACAGAAAAGCATTATACTGTGTCATCAACATATCGAAAGCATGTTTTAATGGTAAATTACAATCTCTTATATGAGACATCTGTAAGTCACCAGTACTGCTATCAGTGAACCTAATAAAAAATGTTTCACTGTTGATCGATAAAGCAGAAGGAATCTCCAACAGCAACAAATGGTCTTTTCCTGCAAACTTACATAAGTGGGAATAAAGTGAATTACCAAGCAACAAAATTTAAATTGTTTCTAATCCAAGTCGATGCATTCGTTCTAAAATTGTAAACAATGGCCGTCAAGCACAAAGCTTAACACTGTTTACCAGAACTACTTCCAAACAGCGAGACATTGCCCTGATGAAAATCAGCTGTAACTATCTTTGAGGTATAAGCTTATCTACAAAATAGCAAGGACCAGGATTCATTTCTACATCATTACGAAGTCGAATCAAAATTGGAATATAACAACGATACATACAGATTTGTGTAAACCAAAGCTTAGTGTAGTAACTCATTTGCCACGCATAAACAACATTTCTCAACGTTGGAAGGCATAAGTCTGATGTAGCTTCTAGATAAAACAGAAATAACAACATAGACCAGAATTTTCCTTTGACACGATTTAAACATTCTCTGGCTTTGAGATAAGCATTATACAACCCCACAGCGGCTCTAAATTGCATCAAAGATACCATAACTGTATACACAATATGCTGGTAATGATGGCTCACCTTTATTAATAGCTTGAATCCAAGATAAACTGTTTCATTTCCTTCTCTTCCTTCGATACAATGAAGTTGCTCCGATATTCTGTACACAACTGATCATGAACCTTCGCACACTTCATTTTCAGGTAACAGCTCTCATAGGATACTCAGTTATAAGTCAAGTTCAGTAAATCAATGCTATTTCGGTGCTATTTCTGGCCTTCAGTTCTGACAAGTTCTTCCTGAGACAAGCAAAGATCCGTTCCAAAACAGCGGCCCAGACTCCCAGACCTTTTGCCTATCGCAAGTGCGAGTATGTACTGCTGAGGTATGTATATCACTTTGTGTCTGTTTGCACTCACTTGCAAACATATTCACCATAAATAAAGCACGGCGGTGTAAAATTTGAAAACAGACAAACCATTTGATTTCTCCACAACTCAAAACAAAATGGCGGAGCAAAGCAAACTCTCTGGAAAGCTCTGGGACGAGATGGTCACGTGACCTTATTAGCTAGTTTCCAATGTTTCTCGGGTGTAATCCGGACAGCCATCGGGACAGCCGGACAGACATCAAAGCACGACGGCAATAACACGATGACTTCGTCATCGCTTAAAAATGATTTCAAGCGACCTCCACCTCTTAAATTCAACAAGAGGCTCCTAGCAGCCTATACTCATGCGCATGCGTAAGTAGGCTGTACCACAATGAAGGGAATGATTCTTCTAAGACTTATATATACCAAACATGAACATTGATTATGTAAGTAGGGTTGTAGGAGACGCTGTCGTGACACTTGAGTAACGCTCTTTTACCGGAAGTGAGAGTAGCCGGAAGTCACTAAACAGGAAGTGTAGTGGAAAAGCTATGAACCGGAAGTGTACAATTTAAAATATGCGTGCATAAATTTGCATGCAAAATCGTGACACAAAAAATAAAAATAATAATAATAATAATAATAAAAATAACAAGAAAAACGGAGCCGAAACCTTACCTCATGCCGCTACGCGCATGAGTAATAATTTTAATTTCTACCCAAACAGTTTTGTCTTTTCCTAGATCTAACAAAAAACATTTTTTGTGTGTTGAGTTTTCATTTTAAATTTCAAAACATTTAAACGGATTATTTTTAAGTTTTTCAGTGTGAATGTACTAATTTGCCGTCGGAACTGTCAGTTATGTTTTGGCAAATGCAAGGCCATTTCATTGAAATGCGTTCTCAATGTTTGACAATGCGTTGCAAATGTTTTGAAACGATTTTGAAATGGTTTTCAATGTAGTTCAGTTTCATTGGGGAACATTGCCAACGTTTTAAAACGCATTGAAAATGACCTCCTATGCATTCTCAACGTTTGAAAATGCGTTGAAATGAAAAAACAGTAAAGTGCTAGTTTCATTAAGCCTGGTTTGCCCAAAAAGGGTCACAGTCATATGCTCACAAATCAAATAATAATTTATTCCATGGATCTATTTTTTGAATTTATCTGCTACTACAAATCATTTCAGCAGTCTAAAGATAAAAAAATAATAAAAAGGAAAAACGAAGCGCAAACCTCAAATCATGCCGCTCCGTGCATAAGTAATTAGCATTTCAGACATGTACCTGTAACAAAAAGTTGAACAACATCCTCTGCCGTAGCCCCATTATCGGATGTGAGAACGCACCTAAAACTGTTAGAGTCTTCAAAGGTGACATTCTTTATAATAAGAGTAGCTTGGTCCTTCTTCTCGACTCTACTGGCATATGCTGCAGGTAAATCGGGATGATCGACAACTCTGCCATCAGCATACTCTATTATCATATTCTTGTAATCCTGTTGTGCCTTATCATATACAGCCCAAATGATAAAGTCCAACTCAGCTGGCTTTTGCTCCCTATAATACTCCCACTTTAACACTGCATTACTCTCCACCTTGACATAAACTGTACTAGGTGGTTCTTCTGTAAATGTGACAAATCCATCTGTTAAAGTAATGAAAATTATTAGACATTTAACTTTAATTTTACCAATTTTCCCAGAGTTTTTTTCTTCAGAAGTAAATGTAGCATCTGGTAACATAATTTAAAAAGTTAAAGTGTCTATGAAATGAAATTTTTGTTTTGATATAAATTACCAAACATTTAACCACTTATAACCTAGGAATAATGGGTTTAACCCATTTTACTCCTACACAGGCCAAAACTGGCTGTACAAGACTCCACAGCTTTAAAAAATTGCAACTTTCTCAATTGCGCGAACATTGCCTGAACTATCAGTTGTGAGCATTGACTAGAAAGTCCCTCACATTGATACCTAATAAACAAAAAAAGTCAGCGATTTTTGCAGAATATCAGCGTTTGAATTTGGACAAAAACTATCAAAGGGCTCTTAAAGCCGTCTCGTTAATGCGCTAGAACGTGAGGTTAATAAAAAAAGAATTGACGGTGAAGATGGTAAAGATGTTATTTCTTTCATCTAGTCCGCTATAATATAAACAAAGCGTTTCGAAATGTCCATTAATAGGGAATCCAAAAACGTTGATTTGGATATCAAGGTTATCAAAAAAGATTGGGTGGCTTTGATAGGTAAATATGGTAAAGATGTTTTAGGTAATATGTGAAGCTGTATTTTTTGGCAGAAAAAGAAACATCACTTTAATTTAGAATGGGTTTGACGTGTATGTCTTTGCGGGTGTTTTGTTTGTGATAGTTGAGTCAAATATATAATTTAATTTGTTTACAAATTGTGTTTTAGATTTATAGGAGGTACAAAGGATAGAGATGGAGTATTGAATGGCTTTGTTGGTACATGGGGTGGGATAAGACAAGGCAACTTCCTGCAAGTGTTTATTATAGCATGAGGACAACAACAACAACAATTTTACGGTATTCTATATTCAACGACAATACAAAAGTTAGATGGTTTGGTTTGCCCCGCAAATAGCTGGAAAGTTAGTCATGGCAGGGCAAAACAAGTACATTAAAAACCCAAATTATCAAATAAAATCATAGACATACTATTACAGATTAGATTGTACTAGAAATGAATAACATGACAACATGACAACATGCGGGCCACACTAGTCAACTGGGTACGGTTCTTGGTAGGATAGCAAACATTGAGAGAAAGTTTGAAATACATGTAGGTTTAATGGAGGAGTAAGACTCCAGCGGGAAATAGGTCGGCGAAATACATGAAATTTGTTCGCCGTCATCAAATGCTGAGGGATGCTGTTTTCATTGTGCTTTCATCTGTTTCTCGGTGTTTGGAACCCCTGATGAAACCCTCGCACTCGTTGTTGATATGTTACTTCTCAAACTCATTAATAATTCATCAAGTCAACCACAAATCACTACATGTATACCACATCACATGCATGTGTTTGGATACCCAATGAAAAACTGGATGAAAATCTTTAAAGATTTGGATATTGTATCCAAATGTCCATTGATTCTCGGAAAATCATATGACACCAATAAATTAATATCTCAAGCAAACAAAAAAATTTTATTTCCTTCAAAGAATGTAACAGAATAGTTGGGTGTTTCACATGTTATTGCAGTTTGTAGAATTTATGACAACTTTAACATTACATTTATCGAAAGTTACTCCCTGAAATACTAAACAACAAATTAACTTTTTCAATGATACCTTTTATCACTGACAGCCAATGGATTTAATGCGCCCTCGCCATTTTTCTCCACCAAGAAACATTTTAACCCGCAGACAATGTAAAGTGTCCGAGAGGGATATCGTCCACCCGACTTATTTGCAACATCCTGAACGAACTTGCATAGCCAGTAGTTTAGACTTTTGGCATTCATGTTTTCAATGCTTTCAGTCAACTCTTGCTCATCCAAACCAATGTCTTCACCTTTGAACACTCCGCCTGGCTCAATGGATATATTTTATTACTTGAAAGTAGATAAGCATCAAAACGCGTGTCTTGGTTGAAAATTACTTTCAGATCGAATACAAAGGTTGCATTAAAGACTCCAAATGCAAAACATCTTTAAGCTTATTGTTGTTTATATTCGTTTACACCAATTTAGTTATTGCTATCACTGGATTCACGCTGTTCTTGTTACAAAACGCATTCGTAACAAAGCATTACGTCACTAAGTTTACAGCTGATGGAAGAAGCGAGTGAACGAGTGAGTGACTCTTTAGCATATCTGCCGCCGTTACCGATATTGATACCGATATTGATACTTATCTTATAGTGTTGATACTGGAAAGGATGAATCAAAAAAAATTTTTTTTTCTCCCACGAGAGAAACTGTTTTTTATGTTAATATTAATCACCAAACATACATAACTGAATGTTATACTGGGGAAATTCTAGAAATTTATGAAAACCCCACAGGAAAAACAGATGCAGTTGCTATGCAGCATGACGTTGATTATTCAGTCTGCGCAAAGAAAATCGACCCACGTAAATGTAAAAATAAAGCAGACAGGAAAATGGTTGCCGCTTTGGATGCGATTCCATGGAACCAGAGACAGTGGGGCCATGCGTTAGCTAGAAATGTTATCAATGCGAAGGAGAAGCTTGGACTTGGGGCACCAAAAAACGGAAGATTTTCAAAATCTGGCAAACGAGTTTTACCAGCCAATAAGACGGCGCTTTCCAAAGCGAAGAGTCATTGCCTATGGGGTTGACAACATCTGGGTGGCAGATTTAGTCGAGATGGGGAAATATTTGAAGTGGAACCGAGGAATCAAATATTTCCTGACGGTGATCGATATCTTCTCAAAATATGGTTGGATTCGGCCCTTGAAAGATAAAAAAGGACAGTCGGTTGCTGCTGCTTTTAAAGATATATTTAGCGTGAAGCGAAAACCTAAAATGTTATGGACTGAAGGAAGTGAGTTTTTCAACGGAACAATGAAAGATCTCCTGAATAAATATAGCATAACTTTATATACAACGGAAAATGAAGAGAAATCGTCTGTTGTCGAACACTGGAACAAGACGATGAAGGAAAAACTCTTTAAGATGTTTAGCGCTAACAATAATACAGTGTATTTTGACAAACTTGACAGGTTAGTGAATCAATATAATCATAGTTTTCATTCGAGCATTCGAATGTCTCCCGCAGAGGCGAGTGAACAGAAAAATCAAACAAAGGTTTTCGCTAATTTATATGGCAACTTAATTTATTCTAAACACAACCCAGCAAAATTTAAAATCGGTGACAGAGTTAGAATATCAAAATATAAGCGAAAGATATTCGACAAAGGTTTCACGCTGAACTGGACCGAAGAGATATTTGTTATTGACGAAATATTGAACACAAACCCCGTGACATACAGGTTAGTCGATCTGTTGGGAGAAAAAATAATGGGATCATTTTACGAACCCGAACTCCAGCCTACTGGGCAGGATGTTTTCTGCGTTGAAAAGGTTATTCGCCGAAAAATAAAGCTTTCGTTAAACGGAAAGGCTATTCTGACAAATTCAATTCATGGATACCGCTGAGTGATGCGGAAAAGCTATCTTAGCCTTTGGTATCAACACTATAAGATAAGTTGAAGGGAAATGATGACTCTAAGAGAAACCAAAAAAATCCAAAGCCTCCTCCCGTGAGAAATCTACTGAGTAAAATCCTAGAAAGACCGGCCCATTTGAACTAACTCAGTGAAACCAAATAAGTGTTTTTAGTTATCATTAAAAATCAAATAAAACTAAGAGGGTAGCAACAAGGCGTCAGCATCAAAGACTAGCTTTGGTTTCCGCTAGATTTCAGGGATAATAAATGACACAAAAAAGTGTCAAAAAAAACGCTAGATTTTAGCGGATGCTGATTTTTTTGGTAAATTTTAGCGGTAAATTTAGCGGAAGGGGTGGTTGCTTTTCAGGTTTTCAAGAGATTTCTCACGGGAGGGGGCTTTGGATTTTTTGGGTTTGTCTTAGAGTCATCATTTCCCTTCTACTGGAGGGAGCCATTGAGTTGGCACCTAAAGATATACTGTTTGGAAATAAGAATTACATGATTTTTAAGTAGTGCATTTTCAACTGCTTTAGTAATTCCGAAAATCACCTCACTTACATTGATTTCGTAATTTTCCAATAAATGCTTAATTGAGTGCCATCGGATTGTTAATCTTAAACTTTCCAATACGGTTGTCAACACACCTGTCAGTAACGTATATAATCCAGATATTCCCAGAATAGAACCGCTGAAAACAATCGTACGCGAGATACTCGCTCGTACATGGCAATCTATAGACGAATTTGAAAGTAAAAATTTTGACATCGAATTGTTTTGAAAACGTACTATTGTCGGATGTTTTCCCTATATTATTTATTTCTGTTTTTCGCATTGGAAATTATAGCGAGTCCAAGATTCCGAGACTCCAATTTCAAATGTTCAAACAATTCAACACCCCTTCCTATGGAGACGTTCCTTTCCTTTGGGTGCCACACAAGATCGAGCACGAAAGCCGCAATTTATCTGATTTAATAGCGCTTTGCAGTATTACTAAAAATAGATATACCCCCTTGGTGACTGAGACAAAGTTTGCTGTCAGCTGAAAGGCTTTATGTGAGCGTGATGTGTTTTGGACATGAAAAATCGGTAAAATCAGCGTAAAACGTTATTCGAACGTTTTGGGGGGGCTTTAAATATAATAAATAAAAGGCAATGTTACATTAGGGAGTGAAAAACGGATTCAAGAAATGTAGATTTGGGCTTAAAATTCAACAAATTATGTGACGAGGCTGCACGGTCGTGAAATCCGATCATCGGTCTTCTGATCTATTGGCCGTCGTGTTATGTTTTTCAGCAAAAATCCTGTCTTTGAGTCTAAGGGATACTGACTATATACTGTAAAGTTTGGAAAGTGTATAGGCTGCAATTGGATAAATTAGAGAGCTGCTTACTCTCGAGTATTCGTCCAACAGGTATAATCTTTTCTATTACTACCTGCGATTGCATAAACAGCACGGGGGGGGGGGGTACTCCCTATAATGGGCTATACGGGGATGCTCCGCCCGAAAGGGGTACCTTTTTGAGGCTGGAGGTATATGAAAGGATCGGGATTTCACGAGTTGAAGTATGTGAAAGGGTAGGGATA
Source organism: Cladopsammia gracilis (assembly GCA_022457155.1). NCBI lineage: Eukaryota > Metazoa > Cnidaria > Anthozoa > Scleractinia > Dendrophylliidae > Cladopsammia > Cladopsammia gracilis. The sequence continues at coordinate 112,999 of JAJGOT010000173.1, read as the reverse complement.
AAAAAAATGTAGGGAACATGCACGTAAAGGCTGTATGAAAGGGGTACCAATTTCAATGAAAGGTATATGAAAGGGGTACCATTTTCAATGAACGGTATATGAAAGGGGTACCTTTTCTGTCAAAAACGGTATATGAAAGAGTAAGGGTTTGGACCTCGGGGCAGAGCATCCCCGTACAAAACTTTGTTGAGTACTCCCCCCCCCCCCCCAGGAAACAGCATTAAAATAAATGTATCCTTTCAGTTGGTCCGCAATGGACAGATCTGATAGATTATCACTTCTTTTCACCATCATTGAAACCTGCCTTTTTTGCCATAACGGCTCAGCTATATATCATAGTCTGAAATCTTTCAGACTATGATATTGCCGCTCTCTATGAATTCCTTTGCATTTTCACCAAAATTTGAGATGTTGGAAGAATAGTTTATAGGTTTTCTATTCAACATTGACTAAGGCGTTCGATTTTCTTGCAAGAATTTTGATGAAAACCGCATCAAAGTCTTCGTCAACACCATTATTTTTCTCATACAAAATTCTTATACAGATAATACTAGTAGTAATCATAGATTAAAGTGCGTCTCCTTATCCCGTGGCACCTAGTCTTGACCTAGTACCTCAGTTTCATGAATTAATTCAGCCACTGTTAGAGGGCTATGTCGCGAGATAAGTCGCGCAGGCAAAAACATCGGGCCGACATCAAACAAATTCACGCTATCGCCGTGGGATCGGGCAAAATCCTGCCGCGCTGTGTATTCCAAAAGGTCTCAGATTTTTTGCGACATAACTAGTATAATTTGTCTTGATTTCCTTTAGGTTATTTCTCCAATTCTGAAATCATACTCCTCAGTTCATGTACTAATAACGGAACCGGAAATGAGTAAAGCCTGAAAAAGTGCTCCCGTGATAAACTTCTTGGACACCGTGTTAATGGAGCATGAAATCAATGATTACGTCACGCAACATTCAACGTGAATTTCAGAGGATTTTTCGGATAAAATTACAACTACCAGTTGCAAGTAAGACAAGACTTTTGAATATAATTCCTTTTTTAGCTAGACAAATATTAGTCACAAAACTGCTAAATCTTTAGTCGCAAATGCGCCCGATACAGGCGCAATTTCGAGCACTGTAAAGTTAATCTGTGTTCGCCTGGCGCGGCCGGTCAGTGAATTATTGCTATTAGACATACAGCAAATTGCACCATACCATAGAACATCGCGAAGAACAACGTCGGTATTTAGGTGAAAGCTTCCCAAATCAGGCAGAGAACCACAGCAAAATCAAGATAGAACATTGAAAACATACCACAATGGTAGTGAGGAAAATGTGATAACTTCTTGCTTGATTCCAAAGAGACCCAACAACTTACTTGGTCCGGAGAAGAACCTTAATCCAATTTTTCCACTGCATACTTTTAGTAGGCATTGAAATATTGAGCCGTACGATTTCAAAATCGGGAAAATATCTGAAACTAAATCATGACAATTTCGGAACCCCAGCTCCCCAGGATGATGCCTGATTTCCACGTGCTGGGAATGCTGTATACTATTGTGACGTTTCAAGATGGCGCAGATTTGTAACTGACACTTTTGATTCGTTCCGCCTAGCCGACAAGATTAGGAAGCGTCTCCTTCGTCAACGCAACAATCATAGCATTTTTTAATGTTGGGAGGGAGGAGATATGACATCAACATGGTGAGAGAATATACAAGAATGCCAGTGGCTGCCATAGTGAGGTGTAGTAGTCGGGGAAGGATTGGTAGAGGGGGCAGGGAAAGGGAGGAGGTGGATGAATGGGTGAAAGAATGGAAAGGCTGATGCTAGTAAGACATGCTGCTGTTTGATGGAACCAACATAGAACATTGGATGAGGGCGCATTAGATGGGGAACATTAAACGGGGGCACATTATGGGTGCACATTTTGTACGGGCATTTTGAGGCACAAAAGATGGATGCACATTTTGCACTAGAGAACGTTGGAACGTGAGAGACGATTTAGCATCTTTATACATATTTTACTTTTATCCTAAACTGGCAGGAGTGGTGTCCTGTTTAACTGGTCCAGACCAATTTTTTTTTTTTATGCGAGTGCACGTATAGCAGACGTGACCTACAAAATGAACATTTTTCTGGTCATTTTTCACGTCTAAAGAAATAAAACAGCAGAGTGATTCGGCAGTTTTTGTTGAACTCACTTTTTTTTTAACTGGGCATGTTTGTTTAATTATGGATGTGCATTCAATCGTCTAGCCGCTATCTTTAGTTTTGTTTAACTTGCGTGTCTTCCCATACAGCCATTTTCTAATACAAGTTAACAAACGATGTAACGTTGTTTGTTCTTTTAAAGTGCCGCTGTCGGTATTTTTTTCGAAGTGAACATTTGTGTGTTTAAGGGTGATGAAAAAAGTGCATTTTTTAGTATTGTTTGCACAAAAAAAAACCTAGTTCCGTAGGATATATTAAGGAGTTGGAAATTGCGACGATATTCTATGGTGGTTTGATAAATAAGAAATTGTGTATTTGTGTTTAAATGAAGAATTGCGATTTAACGAGATTACTTGTCGGAAAGACAGTTTAAATTGAAGAGCTGCTTAGTTTGAAATTGTTTCCGATTGATTTTGTAGTGTTATGGCTTGGTGGGCTGAGTGTATTTCCAGTATCATGTTGTTACTATTAGAGATTATGCATCTATTTTGTAGTTGAGGTAATGAAATAGTTTGTATTTGAGAAATCTTTGAAGTTCATTTTTTGGGGAATTGTTGAATTTATTTTGGTCTTAAGAATGTATTCTATAATTCTGTTTTAAATTTCTGTGCGTGTTTAGTGATTTAAAATAGTTACATGTTATCAGTTTTTAGGCGGGTCTTTCATTTTCATGTGTTCTTTCCTATAAGCTCTACGTTTTTTATTTTTATCAATTACTCCTTTTTCTTGTGCATAAGCTCTTTTCATTGTCATATAATCTCTCATGTAACCTCTCTGTTTTTAGTTCTATCACTTACTTTCTCCCGCAGTAAAGTAACACCACTATTTTCATTGTTTGCTAATTGACAACTTCTTTTTTCTACTGTAGACACAATGAATTTCACCTATGTGCCCAATATAAATGTTTGTACAAGCTCTTGCAACATTCACTGCTTGAACAAGAGTTACAGGAGCAAGTTTCATTTGATTCAGCAATATGAATTGATAAATTGAGACAATTGGCCACAGCTTGAATGATAATTGCATCAGCCCATGTTCCCTGATGTGACATATTACTCAAATATTCTTGCTAAGAGTGGTCAATATTACTCTCTATAAACTGTTCTGGGTTATAGCCAAGACAACGTATGTGAAAATGGTTGTTAGTATCGCCATACAATTGATGTCATATGGCACAAAAAAAAAACAATCGCCACCTCCTCCAACATCAAGAGGAATTATATTTAATTCAGATAACCTACTTTCTAGTAGTGAAACTGAATCTATGGCACCTGAAGAATCAAAAGCAACCATTATAAACTGATAATTTTGTTTTAAGAAATAATGGATTTCAATATATATTTTCTTGCAGTGCAGATGTAATTTTTCGGCTTGATAGAGAACCGGCTCAAAGTTATTAAGATCGACTGATCGAGACTTTGCTGGGCCAAAAACAATAACATATCAAAAGCCGCACGCATCTGAAAAAATATTCCAACATTTGAAAAAAATGGGTGATGAAATACATTTTAGAAACCACATTAATAAACAATTGCAAAATCATCTTTACTGATCACCAGACTGCGTGTCGAGGGATGTTTATAAGAATAAGCATTTGGCAACACGCAGTCTGGCAATTGGAGCTAATTGGGCACTATTTTCAGACAAAAAATTGTCTGTGAAAATCAACAAACATTTCACTTCTTTGAGGAGTTGGATTTTTCGAAAAGCACTTTAAAACGTAAAAAAATCACAGGGTTAACAAATTAATTCTTTGCCTTCAATTGCAGCAAGGTCAACAAATAAATTTTACTTTAGCTCTATTATCACACAACGAAATGTCTCATCATTAATAGTTACTTACGAGGAAATAAATTAACTGGAAAGCGTGTTGCAGTAAAACATTAAGTCTACTAAATTAATAACTGTATTTCTCATTCTAAAAATGTGTTCTATATTTCTAGTTCTTATCACATACGCCCGGGTGTGTACATAATGAGTAAATAAAGTATTGTTGTTGTTGTTCGGAAAAAAGAACAGAAATTCAGTAAATAATGTGGACAGATAAATTACACACTGTGTTATAATCCGCGTACCTCGAAGCCAGCATCCACGTCTTAGACAACTTCCCGGGTATGTACATGTTTTCTAACAGTAATACCACGTAAACGGTTGCCCAGAATGTTCTCTATATTCCAGGCAAGGTATCCCACAGTTATTTTCTTGCGTGGTCTTTGCAACTTTGCATTTTCAACAACCATAACCCATTCTCTATTGCAAGAAACAGTGCTTAACTTTGAGAAAACTTGTCAAAAACCTGCCTCGAACGTTCACCACTTCATGCTCAACAAAAGTTTACGCATACGGCGGAACTTTATGCATATGGTAGAAGTTGATGGTGATATCCTGTTCAAGTAAGCTAAAATATTGTGTCCAACAGACAACAGTACAAAGAGACTTTGGACTTAAGATATACTATTTTGCTTACATGAACAGCCAACCACTCTCTCAAAGTGCCCTCTAAACTTCGTCGTTGCTATATTGCTATACATGTAGCAATAATCTCCAAGCGCAACACCACGGGTTTTGAAAGGTTTTAATACTCAGTCTACACTAAAATCCTCCTTAACTAAATGTAGAATACCCGTTCAAAACATATAGAGGGAGCAAATGGCATTACAAACATGAGATAAGAGTCATGCAGGCCTGCCACCCCCATTTTACATGTACACTTGATTGTTATTGTCCTCAATTCGACAGTGTATAGGGGAATCTTTGTTTACCATTTTTGCCTCATTGGCATATGTGCCTCGTTTTTATCTCCTGTAAGTTAATGTTTAACTTACAGGAGAATAATGTGGTCTAACATGCATTCTTTGTGCATTTTTGTTAGCAACATTTTTGTTAGATACTATTACTAGACTTTTTAGTGAGTTTGTGGGGACATTTTTGTTGCATTTCTGTTGATGATTTAGTTAACTAAGATTTTAGAGACGTTAGAAGAGAAAGCAATTTATTTGGCCGTATTTTATCAAAAATTCAAGCTCTCGTTATTTTGTTTATTCTGAATTGGAGTGATTCATTTGTAGCGCACGTTTGTGGCCTGACAAAGCAATATATTTGTTGGTTAACAAAATTTCTTGCATTTTTGTTAGCACATTTTTGTTAGATACCATCAAAAAAAGAACACAAGAGTCGAGTAGCATGTTTTTTGAAAGCGGTTTAGCGAGTGCACGTTTGTGGCCTGACAAAGCCATATATTCATAGGGTGATTTAGTTAACTGAGATTTTAGAGAACGTTAGAAGAGAGAGCAATTTATTTGGCCCTATTTTATCAAAAATTCAAGCTCTCGCTATTTCATTAATTTAAATACAGTGGTTTCTTGACTTGACCTTCACCTGAAGAAATATGCGTGTTAAGTTTCATATATGCAGTTTTGAAAATGCCTCGGCATATATTTTTTCAGTTAGGTAACATTCCTGTTTAATTTCTCTCATGCATAGCCATTATTTTTAAGGCGTGCGATTATGAATTCCATGTTTTTTCGGGAACATGTTGCTTGAAGCATGTAGGTCATTGTATTGAGCGTCAAAAAGTGTTACATAAATGTAATCTTATTGTGACCTAATGTAGACTTTGGTCATATATTTGCACGCTGGAACCGCGCTTGGCTAATATCCTTTACGATGTGTTTTAATGTTCGTCCAATCTGGTTTGCCAAACTGGTTGCTTCAGGACATTTGGTATTATTTATAGCGCTACATTCTAAAGAAAGGGAAAAGAGAGTTTGAGGTAAGCAATAATTCCTGAACGAATTGTTGTAAGCTTGTACAAGTTTTAATTGAATTAAGTTTAAGTTTAATACAATTCTGCACAGAAAATAACGTGTTTATCAATTTCCACGTTATATCGCCAAATCCCATCAAATATACAACTAAATTGGATAAAAAGATTCTAAAGAGAACAAGAGGCTCCTAGCAGCCTATATTCATGCGCATGCGTAAGTAAGTTTTATGATATATTTTAAAGTGCCCCTGTGATCAAATTTTTTATTTCCATTTTTTTACATTTTCGTGTACAATTAGACTTTTTTACTCATCTTGCCAAATTTCAATTCATTACGAACATCGGAAGTCATTTTATTTTAACATTTATTTCCGAGAATTTACGGCCGCCATTAATCAACCTTGTTCCAAGGCTTGGTTGCGAATGGGAGAAAGTGACGTCAAAGACTCAAACATAACTCACGGGTTGAAATTATAATAACAATAAGTATTGAAAATCATGCGAAAAGCAACAAAAACTTTGGACATGTTCTTCATGCAATTTTCTATGCTGATTGTTATTATAATTTCAACCCGTGAGATATGTTTGGGTCTTTGACGTCACTTTCTCCCATTCGCAACCAAGCCTTGGAACAAGGTTGATTAATGGCGGCCGTAAATTCTCGGAAATAAATGTTAAAGTAAAATGACTTCTGATGTTCTTAATGGATTGAAATTTGGCAAGATGAATAAGAAAGTCTAATAGTACATGAAAATGTAAAAAAATAAAAATCGAAAATTTGATCACAGGGGCACTTTAAACATGATAAGATGTCCGACATGGCGAAGAGTACTCCTTTCATTCAGTGATCGTTCCTGCAAACCACGTTGTTTACTATTGATTGTTTTGGAAATGAAGGCTGTACCACAATGAAGGGAATGATTCTTCTAAGTCTTATATATACCAAACATGAACATTGCTAATTTAAGTAGAGTTGTAGGAGACGCTGTCATGACACTTGAGTAACGCTCTTTTACCGGAAGAGAGACTAGCCGGAAGTCACTAAACAGGAAATGTAGTGGCAAAGCTATGAAACGGAAGTGTACAATTTAAAATATGCATGCATAAATTTGCATGCAAAATCGTGACACAAATAATAATAATAATAATAATAATAATAATAATAATAATAATAAAAAGGCTCCAAGCAGCTTTTACTCTCATGCGCATGCGTAAGAAAATTTTATGATATATTTTAAACATGATAAGAAGATGTCCGACCTGGAGATAAGTTACTCCTTTCATTCAGTCATCGTTCCTGCAAACCATGTTGTTTACTATTGAATGTTTTGGAAATGAAGGCTGTACCACAATGAAGCCAGTGATTCTTCTAAGTCTTATATATACCTAACATGAACAGTAATGTATGTAGGGTTGTAGGAGATGCTGTCGTGACACGTAAGGAACGCTCTTTTACCGTGACAGTAGCCGAAAGTCACTAAACAGGAAGTGTAAATGGCGAAGACATGAACTGAAAGTGCACAATTTAAAATATGCGTGCATAAATTCGCATGCAAAATCGTGACACAAAAAAAAATAATAATAAAAATAACAAGAAAAACGGAGCCAAAACCTTACCTCATGCCGCTACGCGCATGAGTAAAAACAGAAGCAGTGGTTCGGATAAAAAGTGCAGGATTAAAAGAATCAGGAAGTTGATAACGATTCATCAATTTTGATTTTGTGACAGACAGTCAAGAAATATTCAAAGTTTCAATTCTGGTTGAATTTTGAGATTTTAAGTCGTCATTTTGTCTTTTTAATTCATATTTCTCTGCGTTCATCACTTGGCAATCTTTTCTTCCTATTTTCAGATAATAAGGCAAGCTAAAGCAAGCTCCTGGCCATAATCATAAAAACAGGCACGATATTTTTCTTCGGGACAGTGTCCCTTTAAGTTAAAAATGTCCTCGGTTAATTTACCTCATTTGCTTATAAGTTAGAAAAGACTGACTAAAAAACATGAGGTTTTATGAACTAGTGCTTCATTGTAGGTTGACAAACGAATATAGAATTTATCAATAAGCGTGCTTGTAAAAGTAATCAGAAACAATTTCACGAACGCTGTATGTAAGATGTGAATAAAATAATTTTATTTCATCAATGGGACTGTTTTACTGTAGACTAAAGCAACAAAAAGTGAGTTATTAGTATAGTAGAACATTCTTCTGATTCTCGTACAGTGTACGGTGTCAGGGTTACATGTATTTTGCCGGTTGACCCACCTTGATTTTGGTTCAATTTTTGTTCATTTTAAGGCTCAAACCTATGCTTGTCAAATAGGCCTAAAATGTCAAACGATACAAGCCAGTGTCAAACAGTTAGGTTTCAGTGATGTTCGGAGTTTTGGTTAATTTTTGTTTTTACATTTTTAGGCCACATTTTGGTCTGTTTTTTTTTTTTGGACAGAAAATTGGCGCCTGGGTAATCCTTAGATTTTCCCTATCGATGGTTTTAATATATCTGGTATTCGATATTGTGCAATGGCTTATTTACGCTTCACGAACTCTTTATATAGTAGTATAAAAAGACCACAGGCTAAACACGACTCCCACTAGTCGCAAAAAGTATATAAAAGCCTTAAAAAATGGCCAGTTTCCCAAGCAGTATGTCTACGAGGTATTTGTCCCTTGCTATAGATCACTATTAGGATGTGAAGTCGCAATTATCTATCTATCCGTCTGTGTACTTTGCTCGATTGACCCATTGATCTTTGGATAATCTCTCTGATGACAGGATCCCAGAGAATTTCATGCCATGGCCATGATTATAATTGAAGGGCCAAGAGCATAACCAGCCTATATGACTTTTTAGGCCTTATTTTATTTTTTCTCGCTCAGAATAGCCTCATTTTATCGTACAACGAATAATACAATACAATACAATTTCATTTTACTCATAACAATAGATATATAGATATATACATTTTAAAGAACACACTAAACAAGAAAACTACAGATGGTATAATACTTATAAAATATAAATAAGTAAAATAAATAATATCACAAGCCCGAATTTGCACCAACCCTAAGGAATTTGGCCAATTTCACCTGAAAAAAGCAGAGTTCTGGCCCTCCAGTGCTTTGACTATACATTCAGAGTGCAATTTCTAAGCCATTTCAAAGCAGTTTGACCGTGAGAATACACGACTGCAATACTTCTGACCAGTGCCAACAACCGCCGTCGAAATGGTTGCGGCACTGAGGGCACTTGAATATGAGCAACAATCGGCCATTTTCGTTCACCCATTCCAGTAAATATGCGTTGTGGCACCAGCCGCTACAACAAAACTTCTGCGTCCGCGCACGGTAAAACTGGCGGGGCATCCTCCCGTCTCTCTTTATCCATTCTCGGATGGTTAGTTTTTTCTCTTCCAGGCAGATGACGCACTTCCGGTCCTCCTCTTTCTCTTTCTTTCTCTCCTCAGTTCTCTCCCTCTTCTCTTCCATTTCCACCGAATAAATGCCTACATGGCCATCGACTTCCATCACAACCTGGTGTCCGATATGAAAGTGGCGCAACGGATCCAATCCTTGATCCGAGAAGAACGGAGCGAAGTGGACAATGCTGTACCCGTTCGTCAATGTAGCGTGAGCTTTCACGAGAACAAGACAGTGTCATTTCAAAGTGTAAATGGACAAAAAAAGTTGTTGTTGTTAAAAAGGAAAAAACAAGTGGTTGAATCAAAAAAGACATCTCGTGTGTTTTATTTTCATACAAAACACTGTATTATTGTCCGTAAAACACGGCTTGTTAAACATGCTTCGAGGCCGTAAAACACGTCTTGTTAACATGTTTCGAGGCTGTGTTACACGGCTTGTTAACATGCTTCGAGGCCGTAAAACATGGCTTCTTACCATGAAAAGGGGGAGTGTTTTTTCCGAAAAAACCACAAATGACAGTATGGTTTGAGGAAAGCGAGTCAAACGTGCTACTCGAAAGAGAAACACGTGTCCTAAGAGGAAGCCTCTCCGTGACGGAGGGGTCTTTTCTGTGCTAGCCTCAGAGGCCAAACTGGGATTCCAGATGAGAAAATTGCAATCCTACACAAGGATGGGTGTGACGGGTGCAACGGGTCATTATAGCGGCCGTCGCAAACCGTGGGAAGTTTGAAAAAACATGATTACCAGACAAGATTCGCGAAAGCCTGCGCGATTTGGAATGGATGGAAATTCTACAACACCCTGAGGATGTATTATGGAATCGATGGGATTATAGTCATTTCCATCGATTGCCAAAAAATAACTCAACCCAGTTATATTATTAAAGATTGTTGTGTTAAACTTTGCAACTGGTTTATTACACCACATGAAAGCATTCAAAAACACCACTTTCTCTGAGTATTTCTGGGTAATCAATACAATAAAAAATATTATTTTACTACAGATTGAACGCACTTCACTAATCTATGATTATTACTAATTTATAATACAAGATCATCCTCAAATATACATAAACCCCAATTATGTACCAATTATGTGAAATACTCTGTAAAATACAAAGACAATATGATATGGAATGTGTGGTTCCAGAAAATATCCATACCCCCCACGGAAGGTTTTTTTGGATTGCCCCCCCCCCCAACCCCTAGGAATTTCCATTCCAAGGGGTCATCAAAGACCCCCCCCCCCCTCCCCCAGGAATTTCCAGTATTTTTAAACGTGGAGCTCTCCTCCCCTCTTAGAAAATTTAAATGGTTTTGCACTAAAAGACTTACTCAGTTACGTGAACATGAAAGCATTTTATTAAGATCACACGTATTAACTCTGTATTCATTTTAAACAATGCTTTGTTATTATTCGCATCTTCAGCTATCCAGTTTGAAATGTTCTACTTTGTTCATCGATAGTGTGTAAAAAAATTATGTTTCAAAGTTTAAACCGAGTATTTTAATAACCTTATTTTACTCCGTCATTTGAAAGCGTAGCGTAAAGCTCACTAACAACTCTTGCAGATGATAATAGTAAATAATAGTTGAAACTTACAGGGTTCCTTTCTGTCTTTTCATTTTTCTACAAATTCTGTCTTGCAATCTGCTGTTTTTCTTTAAGCGACCAGCACAAGGGAAATACTAATGACAGAATGAATGGTTATGAACTATACTATTAAGGGGATACCAGTAACAAATTTAATGGTCATGAGTTGCTCTGAGTTGCTCTGAGATTACTCCTTGCAGTTTGATGCCATCACAGAGGAATACCTCGGTTTCATAGTGAACTGTCATATTTAGTCATGTCCACTTCGTTAAAGTGCAGTGTACTCCTTTCTTCAGAGCAAGGCTGTTGCTGGATACCATTTACAAAGCAAAATTTGGGTGAACTTGTTAATTGAGACTAAAAAAAATTGATTCTTTGCAAACTATTGTTTTCTTTTTGACCTCATCAGGGAATACCTATGGGGATGGCAATAACACCATTTGGGGAGGCCTCTTGCTACCCACAGAGTCAGGATCAGTCAAGAAATAACAAGTGATTGGTATGCATCCACAAGAGGTTGTCCCCAGGGATCTTCTTTGGAATGTTTTCCAAAATGATCTGCACTTCTCTACTGACGAAAATAGGTTATTTATGTATGCTGATGACCATCAACTGTTTTCAGTAGCGAAAACAACTAACGAGGCAGAAAGCATTTTAACTGAAGAAGGGAATAATATCTCTGAGTGGTACAATAACAACCTCTTACAAGGAAACTTTTCAAAATATCAGGTGATGAGTCTGGGCCCGAGGAATTGTCATAAGGATTTACACATCGTCATTAATGACACTAATTGATCAGAAATCAGAGATAACGCTCTTAGGGGTTACCTTAGACGATCAACTATCATTTTCAAGTCATGTAAGCAATGTTTGCAGAAAAGCCTCCAATCAAACTGGTGTTCTTTTGAGATTACATAAGCTTATTCCGACATCTGCTAAACTACATATTGTCCGATTTGCTATATTACCTTATCTTACATACTGTCAAACTGTCTGGCATTTTTGTCGTTCTTCTGATGCCAGAAAATTAGAACGAATTCAAGAACGAGCATTAAGAGCTGTTTATTGTGACAATAAATCGACGTATGAGGAACTCTTGCAAAGAGCGAAACTACCAACACTTGGTTGACTTCACAAACCTGCTAGATAATACTTGTAAAGACTGTTTTTTATGCAATAACTGACAATCGATCTTTTATATTTATATACTTTTTCTATATTTATATATGTACATACATTTTATATTTTATTAATTATTAGATTATTATTGTAGTTATAGTGTAGTTAGGTGTCCCCAATTAGTGTACATTGTATGCTAGCGATTTTGACACATTAATAAAGTTCTTATCTTATCCACCATCTGGGGAGGTGTCTTGCTATCCTGATTTGACCAAGTGGAGTCTGGGATCAAGTGGAATGGGGGATAACTCAGAATCTCCCAATTTGACTGGGATGGAGGGAAAACTCAGAATCCCCCAATTTGACTGGGATGGAAGGATAACTAGAATCCCACCAGGATGGAGGGATAAATAGAATCACCCCAGTTACTGACTGGAATGGGGATAACTCAGTGTCCCTGAATGTTTGACCGGGGAGTAGGGGATACCTATGGGGATAAATGTGACAAAATAAGAATGCTATGTGTAATTGACCAATGGGGTAGGGGATACCTATGGGAATAACTGTGACATCATCAGAATGGAATGTGTGATGACATCAAAACAGCTGGGGCGGCAACGTCGATTGGGGAGAGAGCGACGAGGAGGATGAGGATAATGATGAGGAGGAGAATGGAATTTCTCTTTTTCCTCATTGTAGAGGCATGGAAGGGGGGAATCCACGGGTATCGACACCCCAACACGCCCAACCCCGGAGGCATGGTCCGATCGATGAACCAATTGGACAAACTGAGGGGGGGGGGGGGGGGGTGGATGTTCTTCACTTTGTTGTTGTTCAAGTTGTCGTTGTTTACGTTGTTGTTCAAGTTGTCATTGTTTACGTTGTTGTCGTTCATGTTGCTGTTCACGTCATTGTTTATGCCGTAGTTGTCGCCTTTCTTCGCCGTGTTGTTGCCTTTGTTCGCGTTGTTGTTGTTGCCATTGTTCGCGTTGTTGTTGTTTACGCTGTTGTACTTCTTCCTCCCGATATTCGATTTCCTTCATCATTGTCGGTGGAACCCTCCGATTGTATTGTCGTTGCAGTTGTTGTAATTGTTCACAACATCAATCAAATTGGCGGGATCGAAACTGCAACATGCTTTGAAGGGGGGTTAACAAAACCCTCGGCGAGTGAGGTTTGAGACAATCCACGCGTCTCAGGGAAGTGCGATGTCTCCTTCGACGTTGTTTTCTCACCAAATAGTACCGATAGGTGCGCATGGCAGCCTCGTTTGTCTTTGATCTTTCTTGTCTCCGCCAATTGTGGTATCCCGGGTTTCTAGCACGATACCTCCTATGTTCTTCTCCCACCTTGTCAGGATTTTTGTTTCCAAAGCTTCACCTTCTCGGCTTTGGTCAACGGCATGTCGAATAAGTTTTCTTAAAAATAAAACAAAATGAACTATTTCGCTGCATCAGGAAATAACAACACTGAGAGAAATGTCACGCAATGCCCAGGGTGACAAAAAGCGAAGAAAGAATATTTCCTATATGTGACCCTGACGACCTCGTTTTTCTTTGATCTTTCTTGTCTCTGCCAATCGTGGTATCCCAGTTTTCTTGCACGATACCTCCCATGTTGTTCTTGCACCTTGTCGGGATTTCTCTGTTTCCAAAGTTTCACCTTTTCAGATTTAGTCAACGGTATGACGAATAGGTTTTCGAACCATTTCGCCGCGTCAGCAAATTACAACACTGAGAGAAATGTCACGCAACGCCCAGGGTGACAAAAAAACAGAAACAAAAAATAATAAAAAATAAAATAATTAAAAATAAATAAATACCCATACCAACCAATGGATACCCCGTTCCTTCCCAGCATGCTTTGCCATTCTCGTGGGAATAATAACAGCAGAAATCCGACCTTTTCACGCCTCACTCAGTTTTTATGACACCCAACAAAGATTACATCCAACAAAGTAGTTGCGTCAACCCCTTGATTGGCCGACCTCGAGGAGGATCCTGAGGAATTGGACGATGACGTCTTCTTGGATGCCACAGAAGCCGCGGAAGGGAGCAACCGGGAACAACTCTTCGAGTTCCGAGTCACCCCGGGAACGGATCGACATTTGCGACGATTTGGGTTACGTCGTCGCTTGTTCGATGACTGACCTCAAGGAGGATCCCGAGGAGTTGGACGATGACACCTTGTTGGCGACCATGGAAACGACGGAAGAAAACAACAGGGACATCTCTTCGAGTTCCAACTCACCCCGGGTACAGAACGATGTGTCCATCACGACTTTTCTCCAAAAGAAACAGTCTGTCCTTACACCACAGAATCGATCTACGATGGAAAGCTCTTTGGCGAATGATAGTGATATCTTTGCGAAAAACAAAGGGTCTTTCAGTTATAATCCTTTGAATACTGTGGTAAAAACTTCACACAGGATCACTCACTTGTTGATCATCAAAAATAATTCATGAAAGACGAGACGATTGTCATCCACAATCTCCGCATCATGAACGACGATTGCCTCGAGATCTCCTATGACAAAGTCGGCGACGATGTCCCCGGCGGTCAAACCACCAATGCTTCATGGCCGCTTTCACCACCTGTTGGGCCCCGGTTATGCCTCTACCATCACCTGGATTGAGTGGGAGACAATGCCCTGTATTTAGACACAGATTCCGTGGTTTACAAATGGAAATCCAGTGAACCAGAGATCCCCTGAGCAATTTCCTTGGCGAGATGACGGACGAATCGGACGACGGGAAAGGCAATCGTAACATCATCGACGAATTCTTATCCTGCAGCCCGAAAAACTATGCCTACAAGACACGTTTGGGAAAGACGGAAGACAAAATTCGCAAGTTCACCTTGAACGTGGAAGAATACCTTCATTTTCAAGCCATGAAAGACACCCTGTTCCTCAAACTGCGATGGCCTCTCCCAAACCACGCACCGTCAACGTATCCAACCTGTATTTCATCCAGAGAGACAAGCACACCAAGACGTTGACCACCGTACGCAGGGACAAAGGATGGGGAGGGGGTGGTCTACGAGAAAGGCGTCCTCGCCGATGACCTCAGTTTCAAGACTCTCCCTTACGGCTACAGTTGGCTTCGACCCGACGACGATCTCACCAATTAAAAAAGGGGCGACCGTGAAGAAAACCCAGACACCAACCCAGGTCACGTGACTTTTGACCTGACGAACTATCAAAGGGGCATTCTCCCATTCGGGGATGAACCATGTTCCCGCTTGTCAACTAGTTTCTGCTTTTGTTACGTTTCTAATAAATTTCATCTTTTTGTGTTAATTTCTGTTATTTTTCTATGGCCAAGCAGGATCTGGGACCCACCCAGCGAGCGGAAACCCGAACCATCCCCGAACTATTCCGAGCCATCCCCGAGAGCGGCTATGTGAACAATTACCCCCGATGGAAAGAGACCCTCGCCGGATTATTCGAGCGCACCGTGGCCTGTCTACAATCACTGCATTGACACTTTGACTCTCACACACTGAGCTTCTTCTCGTCCAAACAAATGATACATTTCCGGTCCTCCTCCTCTTCCTTCTTCTTCTCCCCTTCATTTCTTCTCCTGTCTTCTTCATCCATATCGATCGAAAAAATAGTAACGTGCCCATCCACAGCATTCATCTTGACTGTTGTGTTTTTTTGGTGTGAGTTTTGGCCGCGGCACACTAGCAGATTTTTTGTCGCGACTTGCCTCCATGTTGGAATGATTGGTCATGTGACTGTAATGACAATTCCTAATAGGTTGCTTCGCAAACAAGCTCTAACACTGCCAGATATCACCCGACAAGGTCCGATCTTGTCGTAACCTTGTCTGAGTTTGCCGCACACTAGCCGACAAGTAAATATTTTTTGTCTGAAGATGAAAAATCGGCTAGTGTGCGGCGGCCATTTGAAGTCATGCTAACTGCCTTTTTATAGACCCCCTCACATCCCGACACTGAGTAGATATTCACACGAGCATCAACCGACATCATCTTGACTCTCAAGTTTTTTGGTTTGAGTTTGAAGCCATGCTCACAGCCTCTTTTAGACCCTCTCGCAGCTCGGCCGAGGACTGGGGCGAGTGATATACCCATTGCAAATGAAACTTTGAACCATAACTGTTTTATTTTTTTGATTGACAAAAGAATTAAAATGTTTCTTGAAATAAATGTTCCTTTAAGTGCTTCTTTTTTAAAGTTCTCCATCCCGAAAAGCTTCCATTTCGTCCATGTCACAGCCAATGGATCGACAGTGGGGTAATTGAAGAGAAGTAGAAGCCGCCCGTTCTCTTTTATCCACTCCATCATACACGTGGTGTGCACCCAACCACTGCAACAGAAAAATGTGTGGGTCCGTGCTCGGTGGAATTGGCGGGCCATCGTCCCATCTCGCTTTGTCCATTCCCGAATGGTCAGCTTCCGTTCCTCCAAGCAAATGACACATTTCCGATCTTCCTCCTTCTCTTTCTTCTTTTTCCCCCTCATTCCTTTCTCTCTTCTCTTCCATCTCGAACGAATAAATAGTTATTCGGCTATCCACTGAATTCATCTTGACTGTTGTGTTTTTGGTGTGAGTTTCAAGCCATGTCCGCGGCCTTAATATAGACCCCCTCGCACCCCTGGCCGAGATCTGGGGCGAGTGAAAAAAAAAAACAATACCCATACCCCCCATGGGTACCCTGTTCCTTCCCAGCATCCTTTTTATTCTCCTCGAGGGTATAATAAGGGTACGGGTCCCACCCTTTCACGCCTCACTCAGTTCTTACGAGCGACAACCAACAAAGATGGCGCCCAACAAAGCAGTTGCGGCTGATGACGTCTTGTTGGAGGCCATGGAAGCCACGAAAGAGAGCAACCGGAAACAACTCTTCGAGTTCCGACTCATCCCGGGTACAGATCGACATGTCCATCATGACCTTTCTCCAAAAGAAAAAATGTGTCGTCAAAATCAAAAATCAGGATGAGTTGTGCTGTGCTCAGGCCCTCGTCACCATGCACTGACTGCAAAGTGTTACCGCCCGAGGGGTTGTTTCATCCCGTGCTGCCGTACCGTTGCAAAAAGAAAATCACATTTCCCGTGTCGAGCCTGCGTGGAAGAACAGATCCCCAAACGGATGACTGAGCGAACCTGGGTGTGCGAACACACGGCAAGTCAACGCAGCATCCGAGGGACGTGGTGCACCCCCAAACCAGCGTCAAAGCCGTGGAAAAGGGTACCGCATTCTCCAAATTCACGAAGTGTACCACTTTCCCGTCGCGCAACGATGTACCGGGCTGTTCGAGGATTACGTCAACGCATGGCTGAAAGGAAAAACAGAAGCCTCCGGATGGCTGCTGAACGCCGACGGCAGTCTCAAAACACCCGAGCAGCAAACGTTCTTCCTGAACGATTATTGGGGACAGGAAAGGATCCGCCTCAATCGGGCCAACACGAAATCCAACAAGAGGAAAAAAGCCACCACAAACTGGCCCTCAATTCCTTCTGGGGAAAATTTGGCGAGCGGGAAAACAAGTGGAAGATCAAGCAAATCACCATGCTCGCCTCCCTGCACGAGATCACGAGGGACGAAATGAACGTCCTCACCAATGTCCGCATCCTGAACGAGGAGAGCCTCGAGATCTACGACAAAATAGGCGACGACGCCCCCGGCGGTCAAACCCCCAACGTCTTCGTGGCTGCTTTCACCACGTGTTGGGCCCGGTTACGCCTCTACCATCACCTGGATCGCATGGGAGACAATGCCCTGTATTCCGACACAGATTCCGTGATCTACAAATGGAAACCCGGCAAACCCGCGATCCCCCTGGGCAATTTCCTCGGTGAAATGATGGACGAATTGGAGGACAAGAAAGGCAACCACAACGTCATCATTGAATTCGTATCATGCGGCCCGAAAAACTATGCCTACAAGACACATTTGGGAAAGACGGATGAGAAAATTCGCGGGTTCACCCAGAACATGCACGGTAAACAACATCTTCATTTTCAAGCCATGAAAGACACCGTGTTCCTCGAACTGCGATCGCCTCTCTCCAAACCTCGCACCATCAACATACCCAACCCGCATTTCATCCAGAGACAAGCGTACCAAGACGTTGACCACCGTCCACAGGGATAAATGATGGGGGGTGGTCTACGACAAACGCATCATCGCCGACGAATTCAGTTTCAAGACTCTCCCTTACGGCTACAGTTGGCTTCGACCCGACGAGGATCTCACCGATTAAAAAAGTTGAGACATTTTCGTTCCCAGTCTCTTCCATTTAAATTGTACTTCCTAAAATAAAATAAATGGGAACTGGTGCTGGTCAGTTTTGCGTTTTGAGCTGTGGGTCGCTGTAACTGCTATGGGACTGAGTACCAAACAATCCTCAGGCCCTTCCTCTTCCCCCCGCCCCCCACCACCTATCTTCATTAATTTTTGTCAGAAGGAAAATTGGTCTAAAAGTGGATGTATTAAGTACTGTTGTGGACATGGCTCCAGGACAATATGCAGTGGTGTTATGTTTATTTTGATTGTCTCAATTAAATTCCATTTTTGAAGCTTGTGAGTGCTATCTCCCAAATTAACCTGTTCCTTACAATGTAATAAAGTACTCAGTAAAGGTAAACAACAAACATGCAATTTACTTAATTTAGCCGAGTTCACAGCCGCTCCGTTCAAAAAATTTCTTCAGTCATTTTAACATATAAAGCCGTTCACCGCGAGCGGTTCCAAATCATTCTTTGGTCATTCACAGTCAGCTGTTCGAAATAACTCTTTAGCTGTTCAGCCGATGTCTTTCAGACAGTTGTGCAAATGAACTAGCAAATCTTTCTCAAAAGCACTGCCACGACAACACGCTCTTCTGTCAAATTGATTGATACAGCATGGCTGTTGTTGCGTTATCTGTCACGATGTTTTGTAACTCGTATGCAAATGTAGACGTCGGCAAGGAGTCGCAGTCATGCTTCAATGAGTTCAACGGAGTTCGCTTGCAGTTCGCTTGTTTTGTTTTGCTCTTCAAGTTATTTTTGTTATTCAGACGTTTTATTTATACTATAGTCGGGGTTAAGCGATGCAGATGAAATTTACCGCCGGTAAATTTCCGTCTGCCACGCGGCCATGAATTTTTGTCTTCTCGCATTCGACCATGATTCCCGGCTATCCGTTCAAAACTTGACGTGGGCCATTCAGATTCAGCCGTTCTATCCATTCAAAATTCATTAACTATTCAGCCGTTCATAGCCTTCCGTTTTAAATTATTTTTTCATAAGCTTTTCAGCCGTTCGTGGCTATCCGTTCAGAATAATAAGCCATTCACCCGTTCATGACCATCTATTCAAATTTTTTTACGAGCTGTTCGTACGTTCATGTCCATCCGTTCAGAATAATTGACAAGCCCTTCAGCCTTTCAGTTTCACCCATTTTAAACAGCTTGGTAAGCCTCATCACACGCATGCCACATTGCATGCAGGCCTTTTTGCACGCAGGTCTTTTTGCACGTGTTACATTGCAGGTTAGTCGTGAAACACGCTACATCAAACAAAAGCTTTTAGCATGCCAAACAATAGCTACCGTGACACTCTTTGTTTTGCTTAATAAATATGCGCATATCCTTGACATTGTGGCACGCTTAGTGGCCGTGACATGACACACGTGCCCGTGCATTCACCATTTTCCGTTTTCCCGTGGAGGGTCACATTTTATGAAGAATACTGTAAACTCAAGATACCGTAAATGCATACAAAGCACATTTTCACTTACTGTTCATTCACAGACAATCATGTAAATGCTGTATATTTGGGAAATAATTTCCACCTTTGTGATCTGCAATTTTTATCATTTATCTGTAGTTTTGATCATTTCAAAAGTTCCTTAGTGACCTAAGTGAAAATATCAATAAACATCAAATTACAGTGTGTACTATAAAGAGAATTAGTTTTCAGTGTTTGATTATCCACTCAGTAGTTTAGCCACTTAAAATCTTTTTTTCTTTTTTTTTTTGCAAAAGCCGGTGATTGAGCTACATTTCTTAATCGCTCTTCTTCTCTGAGCCATTCCTGTAATCAGTGTTTGCTTTTCCCTACCGTCTCAGGTATGAAAGATCCATTTGTCACGAGTATTTAGCTGATCGTGTAATTCTTGCCGCCTCTCATTGCATCTACAAACAGAATCATTTTGTCACACACTTCCAGTTGGTGTTGCCACTCCTGATCGGTTTCGTTCAGAATTCTAATGGTGGCAATCGATCAAGGCGTTTGAACCCAGTCAAACAGTGTGCGCTGAATTTCAAGTCACCGTTCAACGGAGTTTCGGTGGTAATTTTCTCGGACAAGGATTTCCAGCCACCTGTTGAATCCAGCATTGTTGTGTTTGCTGTTCTTTCTCATTTGCATCAGAAACACTTTTCATTTTTTTCATAGAGTATAAAGGGTAAACAGCCGCCAGCACAGCCACCATGAATAAACATGAGAGTGCGCCATTGTCGATTTTTGTTGCCAGGCAACTGCCGGCCACCATCAAGTATATATATATATATATATTTTTTTTCTTTTCGCTCGAATTCACGTGGCTCAGCTCCTGAGGGATGACAAATTTATTAACCTTGCTTCGCGAGGAAATATTGCATGAAAAAAGCTAAAAATTGCATAGATTACTAAGTTTAACAAGCTCTTTCAACTTTTGAAGTCAATTTGTATTTAGCATGGTGCCTTCTCTATGTAAATTCGTATGCTAATGCAATCTCCTCCCCAGAGCCCGCCAATTCAGATCAGCGGAGATCGAACGTTCACGGACTCTGGGACAATCCATAACCGGAAGCACGATTTTGTGCTTCCGGTCATGGTGCGCATGCGCATGCGCGTGTGCATGCGCTGAGCATGCGCAGAGGCTGTATTCGTGACATAAAGGGCATGAAAAGTCATCGTCGCCAGCGTTTTTCGCCTCTTTCATTTTTTCTCGCGATGCAGCGCGCGATTCTCGTGCGATGGTGAGCCCCGCACAGTAGTCTTGATGAAATGACTGAAATGACAGCATCGGCATATAATGATCATTTTCGCTATCGCGATTAGGAACAATCATTGAACAAATTAGGAAAAACAGGGCAAGCACTAAAGGAAGAACAATATGTAGCATTAAAATCTGTTGTTTTAGAAGGAAAGGACACAAAATGTGTTCTTCCAACCGGTTACGGAAAGTCTTTTTTACCAAATTCTCCCTACGTTTCTGACAGACCAATCCTCCATTCCTGTGGTGTCCCCGGGCCATTGAACGCTCAATAGAAGATCGGCATGGAATTCACAAGTCTAGCGAGAAAGCCATTTCAAAACCAACTGTCAAGAGCTAGCGAATAGAAATCAATCACGGTGAATCATGCGCTAGCGAATAGAAATCAATCACGGTGAATCATGCGCGGTCAGGGAGAGAACCTTGTGGTAGCTTTGTTTATCTGTAAATGCCATTTTATGACTGAAATTGATGCTGTTTGTACACTAAAGTACATGTAATGTGGACTGTGAAGGCCAACTTTGAACATTTGTGGAGGAAATTAGGCGGTTTTTTAATACTTTGGAAGTTTGTTATTGCCGGCCGGCAGAAAAGAATTTCATCACAGCGATACCGCAAACACTACACTAAATGGGCAAAAGCCTTTGTACAACAAAGAAGGCAAGTTTGTGAATACTCATAGATTAGTTATTAAACATTCAGTAAAACATTTATGCTTATGTTATCGCGGTCGATCACTTCAATTCATATGACGAAGAATCCGGACGCAAATCTCCACTCGAACAGGAATCACTTTTATTCTCACTTTATCTTTATCTACGCTACTCATTGATGCTTAGTTCTAAGAATACCAGACTACTAATGACTACTAATATTATTACTAGAGTGATTTTCCTCAGACCGTGAAATAGGTAGTACACTAACACAGGTTAGTAGATCTTATTTCCATTGTTTTCTTTTGTGCCTATTTGACTATTATATCTTATAATTAAGTTTAAGCTTAGTAAAAACTACTACAAACTGTTTCACGGTCTGAGGAAAATCACTCTATCATTATTGCCTTTTGTACCTCTTATACTTTTACACTGCGTCTTGGATTTTTATAGGTCGACAGTTTTTTAGTTCCTTTTTCCCAGTTTTATTCAGCTTAGCTTTTTAACGCTTTCAAGTATAGTCTCGTATTTTGATTTACCGGTAGTTTTCTCAAACTCATTAATAATTCATTATGAAAATCAGTTGAAACACTCCTCATTTTTGCATCCTTAATTTCTCCTTCTAAAATCATTTTGTTTGAGAAGTAATATCAAACAATCCATACAGTAATAATATTTCATCAGATTTCCAAACACCTTGAAGTGGGTTTAAGAAAAAACTCGGCTGCGCCTTGTTTTTCAACCCACTTCGCGGTGTTTGGAAATAGTGCATCTAGTCTTGTTTTAAATTTCCAGGGCCCTTTTTGATAACAGCACTTTTATGTCAATGGGTCACCCTGGTAAAATAACATTATTTATTTATTTATTTGATACTCAGAGTCAGTAAAAGAGGAGTTGGGATTCAAGTTTTGGTTTTGAAATATTAAGAAAGCTCTACTTCAGACAGCCATCTTCGTTTATTTTGCAACCGCGTGGCCGTTTTGGTGTATGATAGAAATACTGTAATTATCTCAGTACAGTATGATTTTTTTCATAAACTTCTTTGTTTGATTTTTCTCAACGCCTAGAGTTCTTAAAGGCGTTTCTAAAGTGTTCAGCACATTACTACAGTGATTTAATAAACCTTGTCTACGATAACACTATACATTCTGTTTTATTACCGCAAAAATTTACTGAATAAGAAGAGAAGAAAAAAATTATAGGTGTATAGTGGCACAATATATATGAGAATAAAGTCATTCTTTTACAAAGTGTTATAATTTTGATACTTTTGATGCTTAGGAAAGAATTATCGCCGTTCGCGTCGAAATTAATTTGACAACAAAACTATTTCCTCGGCGGTCCGCATGTTATGTAATTTTCCGGTAATTTACGAACTGTCTGACTTTCACATCTTGTTTGAAACGATAACTGGAGAGTCCTAAAGTGCCAAAACCTGATTTGAAAATCACTTAAAATGCTTCAGGCAAAGAAAACAAACTTTATATCAAATGCACGGAAGTACGGAATCTCTGCACTGTCCTTTGTTGTGGATTTGATAACCAGGTCTTCACTTCTATCTCCTCATTTCCAGATTGAAAATTTGTTTTGCGCAAAATCTCAATACGAATTAAAGGTAGCGACCATGTCAGCTCCCTCATCTGTTTCTTGCTCTAAAAATTTTGGTAACATCCGAGGTGGGCTTGTTGTTGGCTGCTTTGTGACGGTCACAGCCGTCAAAGCAGAGGCTAAAGCGGTGAATTTTACATGTACCAAATCAGCAGTCGGTGCAATTCGTCTGAACTTGAAAATGAAGCAACTTTCTCATCCTTTTGGTGGCGACATATACCATCGTCTTCTTCTTTGCGAGGGGCAAGATCAACTGATTCGGATTTGTTTCTTGAAAGCCTCTTTTAGTTTTACATGAAGTTGAACGTTTCTTGAGATGACTGACACATCACTTTCAGTTCCATAACTTTCTTCTTGATATGCAGCACTTTTTTTACACAAATTATGCAGAGGTGTGCATTGTTCGATCTTCAGATGATTTTTTACCATCCAGGAGAATGCGGAAATAACTAGCTTCTTATGCCGCAACAACGGCATGACTTTGCAGCTCTTTCAGTGTTAAAGTTATAAGAATTGTTTCCATCATTTGCAACACTTTACGAAGACATTTTCATGTTTTTGACGCAAGCAACTCGCTTTATTTATATTCGCAAACATCCTGTTTCAATGGCACTTCCAGTAAAATATAGTAGCTAATCACAACTGTTTTTAAACCAGAACTTGATGTGGATTATCCCAGAGGTCCGCAACCTTGGTGCTGACCAAAAGGAACGTGGCCTCTGGGAATGAGATTGATGCTAATGAAGCAAAATGTAAACAATGACGTCAGCAAAGATCGCCCTATAAATGGCAGTTTCTTTTACATGTGAAATGTGCGATTTTTTTTTCCGGAGCGTGAACTTCTTGCAAAGCATTCAACTCTTCTGCGTCTTACCGTTCGCCCACACTTAAAATTTATGTTATGTTCCGGGGTGTTCCGCGGTGTTCCGGTGTTCCTGGTTTTGTAAAAACTCGAGCACTTTTCCGCAAATGTTAACATCTTACTCACATGTTGGCTCGTAAAAGCACTCAAAACACTAGGGAATCAATGCTGTAATGAGTTAAAGGCGCCACGAGTTCAAGCTGTGTAGACAGGGCGTAAAAACGGCTGAACATGCGCAGTAGAACGCAGGCCTGGTTCCCGCGATTCCATTTTCAAAATGGCGGACGACGAATCAGAATTCAACACGTCATTGTAACGGCCCCACGCAGCGTCGTGCTCGCTCAAGGAGCTCAAAACAACTTGTGTGAACTCTATAAACATTCATGCTGGAGATTTGATTATGATCAAGACAATCGGAACAATGTTTTTAGATTTATAAGGCGAAGAACGCTATGCCTTTCAAAGGAAGCGTTCTCCTTCTTCGAATTTGCTTTAAGTGCCGTTTTACGGTTAACTAAGGTCGTCTCAAGTTCTCTAAGGTTCGGAAGTACAAATTTTTGAACCTTATTTATTTCTACGAAACATATCAAAAATGACTTTTTTTTCGTTTCGATGACTTTTTTTAAGAGCTCTTGAAAGGTGGACTTCCTTTTAATTTTCTATAAAGGCGAATGAAGGCTTCTTCACTGCGAAGCTTGCAGACATGTAAGTACTTTTATCGCCATAATCCATTATTTCCCTTTGTGATTTTGCAAGCAACTCGATTGTACGTGTTTACACACTCAGTCAAGGGAATTCGTTCTTCGTATTTTCACGGTAGGATATCTAGAGTCCATGTTCACAAGCTCTGTAACTCATTAAAATCTTTTTAACTCACGAAACTGTAGTGTTGATTAAGCTTATCTACATTTAGTAAATTTGAACTGACTTTAATTTTCAGTCGTTTTGTATAAACTAACAACAACAACAAATTACTATGTGCATTCCTATACGTTAATATAATTATGAATAGTAGAGATTGACTATAATTCAAGAATACCTTCTCAACCAACTCGAGTATGATACTTGTGACCTACATGTAGCATTGGTTTCTTGGAAGCTGCTCTTTAATATTGGACTATCTAGTTCCACGAAACCATGCAAATCAATAGTCAGAGTGATCCCACTTCGTTGTTTCATGCCGTGAAGGTTCATTGTTTCGGTGATCAGTGTTATAGCTCTAAACAACATCAACACAGTAAACAATTTTTCCCACTACTCATCACTCATGCAACTACTGTTCCTTCCAATGCAAAGAGCTTCTATAATGGTGACAAAAGGAAGACAAGTACTGCCAATTCACCAATTACTATATGGTCTGATTTTAAGAAGGGCATGCTTTGCCTCAAATCACCAGACTGCCATTAAAACATAGATTTGTTAACCAGACCTAATGGTGGAAGGTGAGCATTTTCAAATGCAAACTCAACTCTAAACATACATGTAATGTATGCTAATGTCAAATTACTGCCTACCCAGGCATAAGAGGGGGAGGGGGAGGGGGAGGGGGGTGTTAAAGGTTGAATTTGACCATTACATTATATCAGTAATACATGGCAATGGAGAGGCAAACGGTTGGGGGTGACCCAACAGAAACTGCACACACCACTCCCCAGAGGTACATTGATGGATTAGTCGATTCCAGCAGTGCCCCCCCCCCCATAATGGCATTAACATTGGTAAAAAAAAAAAAATTGGTCAATGACCCATGGCAGGCACAAAAAGGCTGTGCAAATGCCAACATTCTTTGAATCTACTCTAATCAACAGAAAAGTGTTTTCCCTCAGTTTTCCTCTAGATCCAGGATTACACTGAGGGCAATTTAAATTTTATTTACTTTTTTAATCCAAAAATGTTGTGTATTTTAAAAAGTGGACTTCCATGACCACAGGACACCCAGATACCCTTCTGGGGGAGACTGCTCCTGTATACCATATATTGTTTCCTATTTATGTATAGTGTCAGAGATGACATTATTGTGCCAAAGTGGAATTGTATGAAGTCAGACAATGTGGACCTCTTGTGATCTCACATTGATTTGTTGGTTTGTCCCCTTTATAGGCTTTTTGACCAGAGACCTTCACATGTGAAACCGTACATTATACAAACATAAACAGTCGAACCTCAATGATATGGAAAGTGTCTACATTATAGAGGTGTTTGTATAACAGAGTAGGGGTTGTATGAATTTTGGTACCTTCGGACCAAGAGAACTGTCCACAATAGAAAGGTGTCCATATTATGGAGATGTCCATAAGGATGGGTTTGACTTAAATACTTTTGAAGATGGAAATATTGTAGTGGACATATACACTATTAAACATAAACATCATGATTGACATATGCAATGAAATTGTTTATTAAACTACATTGACCTCATCTCCAGGGCCCTCTCCATGTTCAAAATAGCAGACCATAGAAATTTACGGGTCCCATGCGACCAAAAATGATACAAAAATTTTTCAAAATTGAGCCTTGAAGCCCAATCAAACAGCGCACAACGGTAGACAATAGCATGGTTGAGAGTTTTGATCACACTTATGAACAGTGAATAATGGCTTGTAAGAGATTATCAATAGGACTTCAGTGTCTGTGAATACACAAGTTATGCTAGGTTATCAAGTGGTGACATCCCATGATTCACTTCACGATCAGTATCGGTTTTGTACACCTCAGTGTTGGCGAAGAGCCACAGATATTTATCTCACCCATCTACACTGTGGCTTGAAAAATATGTATCACTATTCACCTCTACTTCGGTGAGTTTGACTAGCCTGCATTTTTGTTATAGTTTACAATAATAATTGTTATTGTTAAATTATAACAAAAATGCAGGCTCATCAAACTCTGGCTTTGCTGTTTGATTTCACTAAGAATTTAACTATTGTCTCAAGGCCTTGAGCAGATCTCAAAACACCAGCTGGATTGCTGTAGTGCAAGTGCAGAATTATTTACATCAACCAGTTTAGGGAAGGATTTGACCAGTTTGATCCATAAATTAAAATATTTAATTTCCTTGCCTTGAATGTAAGTGACTTTATATTCCTTATATATTGGAATTTCTTCACCATTAAATGAACTGTATGTCATAACTTAGGTATTGTTTTCTGCATATTTGCCAAAAACCTTTAACCTGCTTTGGCTTGTAGGCTTTAGAAGGTAAAATATACCGAAACGGTTGATATGTCATGTCTATGTTGTGATTAATTTTTTTCTGGTTTTAAAAATTCTCAAACCAGTTTAATTTTATTCCAATAATTATTGTCTCAAACCCATTGCCACAATCTGAGAAACAGTTGAACTGGTTTGACAATTATTAAACTGCTAAGTAAGCAATACACATCTTACTTTATGTCTTGTCCTAATGAATGCTAAAAACTGCCATTATGGTTGAAAAGAAAAGAGGAAAAAATATATTTTGGTTGAAAAATCTTCTGTAATGATTATTAAGGAACATTTGTTTCTTGACTTTCAACAGTACATTATAATTACTCATGGTGACTTGTTTATTGTGTTGTTGGTTTAGGAAAAATATTTAAAAAGGAAAACACCTTTTGGCTAAAAACAAACAATAAAACAGAGGCTTAGAACAATAATCTTGGTAACAAAGATTGTAATATCATAGACAATGAGCACATGGAATTACAGCTGATCACATCTTAGCTTGCTACAAATACAATTCCAAGTCAACACAAACTGTAATCGGCATTTTTCATTTGCGGCCATACATATTACAAGTATGACTGTGCTACAGCTGTATATGCAATGATGAGCACAGTGAAACATCTTGTATCTCAAAGTCCCCTTTTTAGGACCACAGGTGAAAAGCTATTAAATGCTGCTGCTACAACATGTAGCTCCACAGTTCATTATTAAATGTCCTTCACTTGGTCTTTAAAAATCAAATTCAATTTGGCCTCAGCAAATGTTAACGTCAGAAAATTAAAACTTAATATTAATAAGCTTATTTGCATGCTGCTAAAATGCAAAGATTTAAAAATATTTTAAATATATTACTGACCTGCAGCCATATGATTACTGTGCATGTGCTGTTTTGTTCACAAAACAGAAATAAATAAAGCTATGTGGCAGAAGATGATGACAGGATTGCAAAACTTGATTTTACATGTATTAGTTCGAAGATCGGATGACCTGAGCCAAACGATTTTAAAATATCGAGGAAGCCAGCTAGAGAATTTGACAAGCCTGACATTTCGTTGTTCTCTTCTGTTTCGTCTCGAACAGGAGAATAAAAATAAAATGAAACAATGAAATGAATCCTTAGCGCCATTAAAGGAGTGGATCCAAATGTGTCCAGTTTTGAGATCGAGGGAGCAAACAAAGACAGAGTAAATAAAGCAAGTAAATATAAATGGAGTGCTCGACCGTTCAGCTGCATTAAATCTGTTGTAGGTTACTGCAGAAGAACATAATTCAAATGATATTTCTCCAGTGAGTGACGGCCAACAGTCAGTCAATATTTCTTATAATGAAACGATCTAAGACATCTTACATTATCCCCGAAGTCAAACTTTCCGTGCTTATACGAGCATCGAAGCCCTCCGCCATTAATTTTTCTCCAAGAAAGCTTCGCGCAACCGCATTAATGCTTTCATGATGCGTTTTACGTCATATCTCTCAGCCAATCAGCCGTTTTTACGCCCTGTCAGCTGTGTACAGCTTCTTGTTTGTTGAAGCAAAGGAGACTTTTGTCTGATTGGTCGGTTCTGAAATCATATTGCGCATGCTCAAATCTGATGTTAATAAAAATGGCTTCCGTATAAACAGAAGCATGGAATCTAACACGATAAAGCAAAACAATCACCATTCACCACTTGAACTGGCGAACATTTCGACGCTAAAAACTTGGAACTCATCCACCTTAGCACCTTAGCATTTGGGCCGATAAACTTTTGTTATAAAGTCCTAGAAGCCGTCGATATGCCAGACTCTTCGAGACTCGAGCTGTTCAGTAAGCCACACTGTATTAAAGCCAGAGTAGGCTCAATCGAGATCAACAGCAGAACAGTACAAGGTAACCAGCAGAAATCGCGGATGATTTAATACGATTCTGCATTCTGTGGAAACAAGACTTCTTTTGTTTGCCACAAATGCGATTTGATTTTTGGCCTTTGCACACCAAAAGAGAGCATCATTGGTTCAGCATAAATATATTTCTGATTGTTGTTCGCTCGAGCTCATTAATTATTTATACGATCAAAGGTAAATGGGCACTGTCTTATGGTTGGTTATAGCATAAGGCCACCTGATCTTGCCATCCTTTTGAAGTCTTTTTCGGACTTGTTCTTTTTGTCCCGAATTTATATAACATTATTGAGTATGGTTTTTACAAACTGACGAATATTTAACATTTTAATATTAAACAATTTGCTGGAGACTCAATTAATTTTCTGAAGTGAACAAGTGTTCTATTACATCTCCTATATTTGGTAGAAATATTAGACTAAAGAAAAAACACATGTTGGTTGCTGTTTGCTGTGTATTGTTACAAAATAAAGAAGTAAATGAGAAGAAAGTTGTTATTCTGGGTGTTTCTGCAGTGAACTATCTAGCGCTATAAACTACCAGATCATACATTTCATTCAGAAGCAGCTGGTAGTTATACTAGGAGTGACAAGCATACCAAATTTGTGTTTGACCTACACAGTGACAACATTATGGTTGGAAAAGTGTTTTTGTGTTCTATTTTTTGTCTGAAATGGAAGAATAAGTTTTACTCATATTTGAGCTAAAATACTTTTCTGGTTGTTGTTAAAAAAGGGAACCATTTTTCCAAAGAATAGATCCCTATCTACACATGTAGCAATTGAAATGTTAATGTTGACAAATGGCTACCTTCTACAAGTAAAAAAAAAAATAGATTTACTCACTAAAAAAGGTTGTTATAAGCATAGAGTTTCTGCCTCTCAACAGAATATTAAGTAGATTCATTGT
This sequence comes from Cladopsammia gracilis, assembly GCA_022457155.1. NCBI lineage: Eukaryota > Metazoa > Cnidaria > Anthozoa > Scleractinia > Dendrophylliidae > Cladopsammia > Cladopsammia gracilis. The sequence continues at coordinate 82,784 of JAJGOT010000173.1, read as the reverse complement.
TCAAAGGATCTTTATAGTATCACTTATCCTTCAATGTAAATTCAGGATGTATAATTTACATGTACAAACATTTTGACCCACTTTATTTGTTTGGTATACATATTCATATGTGAATTTTAAGCTTGCTCTCTTTTTGCTGTGAAGTTGCAAGCAGGAAAATGTGTCCACTCAAAGTATGTCAGTGATGCTGAAGATAAAAATAGTCTACTGAATTTAATTAATTTAATGCCACTGTGCAAATGACTGTAAAACACATTGTTTTAAATGTTATGAGCTCAAACATAGCAGTGCTAGGCTACAATCACTGTGAAAATGGGGCATATGCATGCACATGTATAAGAAAAGGCAATTATTTTCATTTTATTGTGCTTGTACTTTCAATCACATCAATATTCCTTGGTAAAAATAAAATAGAACAATTCACATCTGGTGTATTTAGTTTTCAGGCCTCAGTTGTTCATAAGGTTCATATAACCATACACTGGATACATGACTATTCAGTGAAAAATGAAATTGCCTTTGTTTCATGTACTTATCCAATGGTTGCAGATTTCTCCACAGACTTGATACATATTTAAAGTGCTTTGTGATTAAATGTTTTAAAAAAACTCTACAATACTACACATTTATAGGTGTAAGCTAAAACACTACACTAAAACGTCTAAGCAAATTATTATTCTTAACCTCCTCTCTCCATAAAGGCTAAGGAAGGGTTCATAATTTATGTAGGGGGGGGGGGCATGATTTTTCCTGTTAGGTTTTCAAAATTCACAGAAAATTTCAACGGATTACACCCGACAAAGTCAACACTGAATAAAACTTTTGACCCGAAGGATTTATTCTATGCTCTGGTGGCTTTCATGACGCACATGCGTATGCATAATCATCCATTCAATCAGCTGACTGACCGCGACATTTTCACGGTAAAATTTCCCGGCAGAGTTATCTACTCGCTTCCGATTGGTCTGAATAATGAAATTAAATGGGTTACGCCATAGCTTGCACATGCGCCGAACCGTAAAACCCTCCCTTTAATAAAAATTGAAAATTTATAAGAGCGAGTAGATAATTTGCGTCACATACACTAGGTTTATTATCAGGGCTCAAGGTCGTTAAAGTGATACTATTTGTGTGCTGACAACTTCTATACAAAAATTCTAAGGTCTTATTCTTTGGGAATTAGCAAACGCATGAAGTACGAGCAAGGTTCAGCTGCTCTGCTGCCATGGATCACTCCCTCCGATGTTTGGGATGATGCACATCTAATTTCAAGAGGCCACTGATTTATCTACTATTTCTACAATGATACATTGTCAAGAATAATTTTGAATGAGTTATGGAGAAAACACTCCCTAAGTTATTATTTTTAATTGACAGTCCATGACTCCCGTCGTATGTGTTGTGTGAAAGGTTTCTAATTTATATTACCACTTTCTTCAAATAATTATCACTCAGCATCCGTAAAGTTAAAGCCAATACAATAATTGCAGCTGACTGTCTTTTACTGAACTACTGTCTCATCTTTGTTTTTTCTAATCCTGTTTAGCATTACAGCACAAACCAACCCCACCCCCTTTTTGTTTATTCTTGGTTTGTATTTGCAAATGACATGTATCTCCTGATTTTTTTTTACTTAGCATCCAGTAATAAAATCAAAATGGTTTCCGCTGTCTATCTTTATTGAACTGTTGTCTCATTTCTGTTGTTGTTTTGCCCTTTATGCTGCATTATTGAGACCTCCCTTTTATGCAGCCTTGTATGTTCCATGTTTACTGTATTAAAATCTAATAAAATGTTTAATTGAAATTAAATCCTAAGAATATTCTAAAGAAGTGGATATTAATATTTAACATCAGTTACAGCAATAATATTGCAGTTATACAAATGTAATGTTACATTTTGTATACCCTGAGTGGACGACAAACAAACATAAATTATGAACCCTCCCTAAGACAACTCAAAAGTGACAATGATGTTTTGTATATAAAGCCTTTATTTATGAACTAGATGGTCAGTTGTAGAGCGTGCCAGTGCTTTACATTATTTTATATTCCTGCTGCACTGCATCTGCAAGAGACAACACAAATGTATATGCAGTTTTTATCAATAGGAAACCAACAAAACCATATGTAAGTCTGTAAGCGTAAACAACTAAAAAGTTAACAAACAAATTTTGAAATCTTTCTTGAACTGTTGCAAAATAAAATAATTTACTGTACATACATGTATACTTGTAATTGTTATGAAAATGCATATGAAACTACCATATTTTTTATAAATAAATAAAATGCATGGAGACACCGAACAGATGAATCAATGTAAAAAGTGTTTTAATGTCTTCCACAATGGTAGAATCAACTCATGCCACATTTATTTTTTTCCAATTATTTTAAATTTTGACATGTAACAAAATGAGATGTCACTGTAAAATGCTATCTTAATCTAATATAATTTATTGTAAATAACTGTAGAAAGATGTTACATTTTATCATATGACCCATACGGCCCTGCGAGCCATTTCGTTGCAAAACCATTGATGAAAGTCCCGTATAAGGGCCGTACACATTTGCGTGAGCGGGGTTGGTAAAAGCCATACGGCCCTACTACAAAAGCGGATGGCCTCACGTCTTAAAATTTCAAGTAATTTTGTCTCCAAATTGGTCATATGATAAAATACTCATTGACTAAGTGGAAGGGCCGGATGGGAAAATATTTGGCTATTGGTCATGGTGCACGCTCGGTCCGTACACCATGACCACGAGGCAAATATTTTCCCATCCGGCCCATTCCACTTAGTCAATAAGTACATATTATCATTATTATGAAGTTGTCAATATGTCAATGAGGTTGTTTATAACGCTCATCAGAATTAAATTACTTTATTTATTAAAATAAAAGATATGGCTGATTACCAGGTTTGATCTTTACTTGTAGTCAGGACTATCAAAATAAGCCTAGCTAGAGTGATAAATACACATTTGTTTTGTGACAAAATGATGTAATGCATTCAAGTGTCACGCGATCAAAGTAGAATAAAATTCGAAAACATGAAGACCATGTTTGACCTTTCTTTTGAACAACCAGTACAGCATTTAAATTTCGTTTTTTTTCGCCAAATTATTGATGTAGTCCTTGAACATATTTCAACCAAACCGATTCCCATATCACGAATTAGTTATTCCGGTATAAACAAAAATGCAGAGGCATTCAATTTTTTCGTGTGATTTAATTCCTCTTGCGAACTGCCGTCACAACAACAAATACCAAAAAATGACAAATGTATGGTCCTCAACATCGACATTTGGCAGAAAGTAAGATTGAACTAAGTAAGACGTGATGAGAGCTTAATGTTCGCGGTAGATTATAATTTGTAGAATCTAGAAGGGCTCCAAAATGTGTGGTTGTAATAGCAATATTTTCAAAAGTAAATTCGACCATCAGAGCGTTGTTTGGCTCGAGTGTATACGGGGTACAGCATATAAATGAACCAAATTTTGCCAGCAGATGGTATATTAATAGAGTAATCCCCTATTAATGGGAATTCCCATATCACGAAGGGAAACAAAAGTCTGGGGGGTATGATTACAAATTTTAATTTGAGGTAAAACAACAACTAAATTTAGCGATCAACACATTCACTTTGCTTGATAATAAAATCCATTAAAGAAAAACGATAATTGTACCGATCAAACAGAAAACTAAGTTCAGAACAATACTGTCTTTGATTTTTATGAAATGTTGAAAATAGAAAATGTGAGATGGCCTTGTTGAGCGACAGCGTGAAATTGAAAATGCAGCAACACGGAATTTGGGTGGGTGCAAGTTGAAGCCAATAAAATCGTAAATACAAACTCAAGCAATCAAAGACGTGTTGTACTTACCACAACAGACATACTCTTCATCTTGGCGTTGATTAAGACTGAAGTAGTTCCTCGAGAGACAGAGAAAAGAATTGACACTGCACGGCCTCGCCAAATATTTGATGCAGATAAACCGCCATCTTAACTGTCAACACGTCGACGAGAAAGACCTTCATCGACCGCAAAATTACCATCAGCGATGTCAAATATGCTTTTCTGTCTCCACCTTGAGTTGCTTTCCACGGTAATATGTTTCACTTCGCTTCCTGATAACATATTTATGAATACCTTTCTTTTAAAGTTTTGGTTGTCAAATGGACCGGCCCGCGTGCTCAGCGAAAACAAAAAAACCTGAAATGGCTAGGCGCTATTTGGCGCATGCGCAGACAAAAGTCTCCTTTGCTGTTTGTTGAAGCTTGCTCAAGCGACGACATTCGTAATTCAATGAAAGAGCAATTCGTGCTGGTCTGGAAAGGCATCTTATTGAAGAAAATGAAAAGTTCAGTGTGATAAGCGAACGAGAGTTCCAAGCCTGCAAATGATGCTGTTAATCTTCACCTGATCGAGCTTGATTACAAGCTTAAGTTGAAGCACGAGTGGTGGGCTGTGAACTATCCGAGTCGTACATTAAGAGCCGCTCGTACAAGTATTACCTTGCTAGCTCGAAGGTGCAAATTAAGTGTTACTAACTTTAAGGTAATGAACGCAACATGAAATTAAAACCTTACCGGTTCTTTGAGTGATCCCTACGAAAAATACAGCTATGAAAAGCGAGGCGGACATGACTTCGACAACTCCCTCGATCAACCTCGTTCCCAAGGGCTTCTCCGTACATAGCGATCTAAAACGACCGCTGATTGGTTTATTGATCCTGATTCTTACATCTATTCTGATTGGTTTACGTTTTTGCCCCCGCAGGGTTTTGGCCCAGAGGCCAAAACCCGAGGAGGCACCCTAGGATTCCCCGGGTGTATACATACAAGGACAAAGAATATTTGTTGAAAAAGTAAGAAATGTGTTTGTAGTGGGCGAAGCATTCTCGATTTGACGAAACTAGGCGCGCACGGTGGTCTCGGTTAATATTTTAGCAAGCGCGCACGGTGGTGTCGGGTACTTGCAACCACGAGGTCGCGTTTCAGCCCGGTTTCCATATGATCGCTGCGATCGCTGAACTATTTTTTTCAGCGATCGCAGCGATCGCAACGATCGTAGCGATCGTAGCGATCATATGGAAACCGGGCTTTCGTCACCTTCGAGCTTCGCCATCTTCTAGCAGCATCTTGCGGCTGTGCGGAAAACTCAGACTCGGAAAACTCAAACCTCAGACCCGGCGGAAAGCTCAGACCCAGCGGAAAACTCAGACCCCACGAGATTACAAGAAGTTTTCTTCTCAGAAACCTTGAAATAATATTAAAAAACTGATTGTTGAAAACATCGCATGCTTTGAAGGGCTAAAATAATATCAGCCTCGGAATTCATCTAAATTAACGTGTTTTGTTGCGATCAGGAATGGCGCTCTCTTCAGGTGTTTGCTCAAGCGTAAAATATGCAACTTCGTCTAGACAAATCTGAGCGCTTCTACGCAAACACGTGAAATCCGTTCTATCTAGCACTATGATGAATGAATACAACTAACTAAATTTGACTAAAATTTTCGCGACTCTTTTTTAAATTTTTTTCAGTGAAAAGTAACCGAAGTGCCGGCTGCTATTTTAAGGAGGCTCGTACCCATTTCTCAAGTCCACACCCTTTCAATTTTTGGCAACAAGAGCAGCTGAACGCACGCTAATCAAATCCTTCTTTCTCGCAATCGGCCAAAGCAACCCCCTCACTTTTTCACACACCATTTCAAATGGAATCAAACTACTATGAGATGAAACTGCATCCCCATCGTGCATCATTTTCTTTAGATATTAGCCAATTATGTCGATAGTATGTTTTTCACTGTATTTATAATCCCCAAAACTTCATCCCTAAAAATTTCGAAAACGCTCTCATACATTTCTTTCAAACTTTGTCCAGTTGAAGCCCATGGTCTAATCAATTAGTCCACTAGCGGGTTTTACAAAAATTTCTCTTGATCTAGAGAAACTTCGCAACTTGTGAATTTCAGAGGATCACCATTCCGTTGCCATGGAAGCACCGATGTAAACAAATCCTATACTCCCATAAAGTTCAATGTATTGTGTGTTTGCATGCATAGTGGCTTGTCTTTTTATGCACTACAACAAAAGATATGGCCCATTAAAATTGAAAGGGTGTGGACTTGAGAAATGGGTACGAGCCTCCTTAAACCATGTTTATAGTTTTTCCCTGCTTGATCGACAACGATGAACCGGGCAAGATAAATATCTCGCTGTTATCTTGTTATTTCAGTCGCCAATTAACAGGAAGTGTATTCTGTCGACGACTAAATTACAGTTCAATTGTTCTGGCAGCATATTGATGCGTGACAATAAAACATTTTACGCGAGGTGAAAAGAATTGATCATGAGTGAAGTATATTTCTTTTGTAATTTCGTGGGGTCTGAGTTTTCCGCTGGGTCTGAGTTTTCCGCACACCTGCATCTTGCAGCATTTGAAGGTCTTGCAGCATTTGAAGGCATTTACGAGTTCGCGTTTCATCAAACAGTACTGAATAAATTTGGTTTGTCAGACACAAATCAGCAACGGGGTCGACAGACTCGATCCAACAGATCGCAAATATCTCAGAACAGAATGATGAATCTCAACTCAAACGTTTGTAACACTGAAAACTCAGAGTTGCATCCATATTGTCAGATCATTATATTGTCTACAAATACATTGTTGCAAGTTTGGTTATTGTTGTAATGGTTTCTGGTGACCTGTTTTCTTTTCTATTCTTTTTTTAACTGGCTCGTCGCTTCGACGAGTCAGTTCTTAAAATACCCTCTTTTTTTTTTTCCCTGTCGGGTCACCTGCCCCGGGAATCGATTTTGCTGCGGCCAACACCGTACCTAGTTTACTTCCGGTTTTCAGAAATCAGTGATGTCATCGAAACGACAATTTCCCGGCAATTTACAATTGAAATATTTACCGTTCTAATTTCGGCGGGATTGTTAAACATTAAATCGCTGTGATTTCAGGATGTGTTCTATTTCTGGTAAAAGGAAAGCGGGTTGAACTTTTCTAACCAAATCAATTGTCAAAGGTCGTCAAACAGTTGAGTTTAGATCGAATAAATCATTGAACAAACACGTCCCGGCAAGTCACTGCTGAGTAAACAATTCTCAAGCATTACGTCATGGAGTCACGTTCAAATTCCACACATCTCGTATTTCTGTCACGCTATGGTCGGCTGTTGATGATTAGGGATGGACCATTACAAAAGTGATGGGGGGGGGGTGGGAACTTTGGGAGAGGCAAGAAATTTTTTTTTTTGTCCACCTAAGGTGGAAATCTTTTTTTTTTTTTCACTCGATGGCTGGAATAGTTTTTTTTTTAGTAGTTTATTTTTTAATTGTCCTTGGGCAGATTTTTTTTTTGCGATAATGGGTGGGAATATTTTTTTTTCTTAATAATTTACTGGGGAATTTTTTTTTTTGCTTTTGCCACACCCCCCCCCCCCCCCCCAATCACTTTTCTAATGGTCCATCCCTTATTTGATCTATCATGTTGACATTGTTTATTTATTCGAAATCCTATCACCGATTCTCCAGAATGCCTGTGTTTAAACAATCCTGATTCCTTGTAGTAGGTGGTTTCAAGGATTTTAAAGCGAAAAAAAAAACAATACAAAGTTCAGAGAAAAAGATATAGACCTGAAATTGTAGCCTCAGTGTGGAATGTAAAGAGGACTGTGGAATGTAAATGTGGACTGGACTGTGCATATTAATAGACTCTAGATTGTATATTGCGGATTGCTAATATAAAACTCTAAAATGAAAACCGGGTGGAAAATGAGACCAAACGAGCCAGTTTCGAAGCCCAACGGGCTCCTTGTTCTTCAAAAATTACACGAATTTAATAACATACGATATGTTGCTGTTACACAGAATATAAATACAATACTATATGATTGTAATAGATTTCATTGTCAAATTTACAGATAAATATGTCGACTACTTACATGGATGTTAACCTCAATAAAATGCTTCAAACGTTAATTTTTCAACAGTCGTATGCACAGTATTTATATTCAATACACATCCCATAAACAGGTTATCAAAAGCGGGGGCAGCTATAGTGAACACTATTTCTAGTTATAAGAAAAAATGGCGGATCCAAGGCGGATCCCTGGCAGCGAGGAGCAACAAGATGATGACAAGATGATTTATTCAACTCAGCTCAGTTTTACATGACATATAGGTAAAATTTACATAGGCAACTAAACACAAGTACAGCTAAGGAATAAAAGAAAAATGTAACAAAAAATAGAGAGTGAGTTGGGATCATCCAAATAGCAAAGGCTAATCTAGTGGATGACCCCTACAATAGAATACAGTTACAGACAACTAAGAATAGATTTTTTTTTATAAAAAGTATTTCTTCATGCGCTAAGGTAGATAATTAAATAGAATAACAATTAAGCATGGAGTTCTTCAGGGTTTTACGAAATATTCTTACATTATTTGTGACTGACCGTGTGGGGTCTGGGCGCTATATATATCGTGAAAAAGTGTTAGTGTATTCTTACACTATTTGTGACTGACCGTGTGGGGTCTGGGCGCTATATATATATATATCAGACAGACAGACAGACACCTTTATTTAAAAATAAAATTCTATGTTCTCCCAGGGTAGTCCCTTCAGAGGGTTAAAAAAAAACCCACTGCTATCAATGGGAGCCCTGGGAGAAACATAATTAACTAAATTTAAATATACAAATAATGAAAAAATATATATATCTTTAAAAAATATGAATATTAATATAGATATATATATATATATATATATATATATATATATATATATATATATATATTACAGTAAAAAGTTAAGAATGCGATTAAAATTAGGCTATTTACAGTTAAAAATATTAAAAATGAGGCAACCGTGATAGTAAAAGGATCTTTTTGCGATTTCTGTTCTTACTGATGGTATATGTAACAGGTTGCTCTGGCGAGTAGTGCGGGCTATAACGTCCCTATTAAAATGAAAATAATTATTGAAAAATTGGGGGCACTGGCCAGAAATACATTTCTTTACTAATTTATAAATATTAAAGTCTCTTCTCTCTTTTAACGTTTGCCACACTAAAATGTCCATGGCGGGGTCGCTTCTTGTTGAGCGAGTTACGATCCTGGCTGCGCGTCTCTCTTTTAACGCTGTAAAAAGTGATAAAAATAAAACTAGACGTTTTGGCAATGCTGCCTTCATCAGTAGTAAAAATGTGTTCGTTGCTAGCGTGTGCGAAAATTCCAAAAATTCAAATTCACGCGTGCCGAAGAAAAGCGCGCGCAAGGCTAGCATACGAGTTAATTATGAAAAGCCAAAGTCTTGGTTCAAACCACTGGGCGCCAAAGTCTTGTAATTGAAAATGAACCGCATTTCTTCGCGTCTTCTCCTGATCTGGTCACCTAGATTCGCTTTAATCACTGCTACCATCATGTCACTGAGGTTGTTGTTTGGTCTCGTGAAATGTTCAGGCACTGGCAGCGCAACTTTCTTTTTGATCTTTCTTGAATTTTCGCACACGCTAGCAACGAACACATTTTTACTACTGATGAAGGCAGCATTGCCGAAACGTCTAGTTTCATTTTTATCACTTTTTACAGCGTTAAACTTAACACTTTTTCACGTAACAACAATTAACGCTGCGCAGGATACATATTTATTTACCGCTATATATATCCTCGAGGTATTCCACAGGCTTTACGTACGTGGTGTATGCGACAGCTTGTGTACATAGAGAAATGTATGGGAAAATCACAGATTCTCTAAAATTGGGTAAATAACTATCTATTTTGAAATAAAGTTTACCTACCTCAAATGTGTCGCTTACTTGTGTCTTGTACCGAATTGGAAGCCATTCCGACGCCATTTAGCGAAGTCCTTCTTTTTAGAAGGGGAGACAACGACTTCGAATAACTTCGCTAAATGGCGTCGGAATGGCTTCAAATTCGGTACAAGACACAAGTATGCGACACATTTAAGGTAGGTAAACTTTATTTGAAAATAGATAGTTATGTACCCAATTTTAGAGAATCTGTGATTTTCCCATACATTTCTCTATGTACACAAGCTGTCGCATACACCACGTATGTAAAGCTTGGTTAATGCAGAATACCCACAGGCTTCCCACCGATAACAATACACTCCGTGACGCATACATGACCATACATAGGTCAGTGTTCCACCATATCCAATATGGCGGCAGATGTTCATGCAACTCACACCCGTTTCAAACTTTTCCTGCTATTCATGAAGATGAAAACACGGCGAGGTGCAGAAATCGGCATGCCTATGATATGACGCAGTTTGTAAGGAAGAAAAGGAAAAGAGGACCGAACAAAACGAAGCAAGCGAGTGGTACCAGCACTCAATGTCAGGATACATGTACGCTTGACGATCAGCTTGATGTACATGTATTTCAACCCACACCTATTTCAGATTCATTGTTGGTAAGGTGAACCTCTGATAAGAGATTTTACGATTTTACGTAGGTTGTTAATTACTGTTTTTCTTTGAAATAAGCTTATATATATTATATATAGTCCGGTAGTAGTAATTGATTTACCAAAATAAAATTATTATTTAGGTCGAATTTCCCAAAGAAAATGTCTATTAACGATACATTGAAAGATATATTAAATTCTTCTGCAAGCCACTTCAACAGATTATTCCAAAAAAGAGTTGATGACTTACAAAAAAATAATAAATGCTCCAGGGATTCCTCTTCCTCGTTACAAAATACACATAAGGGTGTATCCACCAATTTAAACTGATACAGTTTCTTGTTTGTAAAAATAATAAGATTTAATAACTCAGGGTTGTCCGTAACAGCTGGCAGCCGGCAGAATTAACCGGCTACTTCGGTCGTTTGTGCCGGCTACTTTTGTGATAAATATATTTTTTTAAAGACAAATTATTTGTTTCTTTACTGGTGCTATCCGGCTACTTAGAAATTTTTGCCAGCTACTTGAAAAGTTGTGGACAACCCTGATAACTTGTACTGGGATTCTCTCAGCTTGGTATCTAAAGTTATTTCAAAGGCCAATGAATATAACCTTTCCCAATCTGCCGAAATGTCCGGGTATCTACTCAAAATTTTTGCCTTAGCAGTGGGTGGGGTTTGTTTCTGAGATCAAATTTCTTTGTAAACTAACTTAGATGTAGCACATGTAAGGTCGGTTGTTTTGCCTGATAACGATATTTGAAAGACAGTTTCATCCAAAGAAGAGGGTGCACAAAAAGGGCCTGCTTTAATTGTTGAACGCCATTCCTTAGGAATAGCATCTACGATGCCCATTAAGGCAAAAGAAAAGCAAGGTGGGAGTGAGGCGTTTGCAATTTTGCCACTTTTGAGGAAGATGCCATCTTTAGATACCAGGTCGCCAACTTTAACAATCCCTTGGTTGTAAAAAAAGGGTTGAAAGAATGATTTTCCTTCACATAAGATGTGCTTGTTATTCCAGATAATTTGATTCATTATACTTTCATATGAGATCAAATCTAAGCGATTCATGGAGGACCAGGCATCTAAGCATTCTTTGTAAAATACAGGCAACGAAATATCTTATTTACGACTATCGAAGTTACAGTGTAAAAGAAATTTACCGCCTACTTTCTCTAGGTAGAAATCTATAACATTCTTCCAGGGACTTTCATAATCCTCTATGTACTTCTCTAGACAGATAATTCTTTGTGCTGATATCATAGCTTCAAGATCAAGCATTTTTAAGCCGCCATCTTCAATGTCATTTATTAAGGCCGAACATTTCACCATGTCTTTGCCCCTCCAAATAAACGAATAAAGCTCTTTGTTAACCTCTTTAATTAGTTCATTTGGCACTGTGATCGCCGCCGCTTTGGACATAATTTTCGGGATAGCAAAAGACTTAACTATTTGTATTCTGCCGATGATAGTCAGATCTCTCCACCTCCATAGATTAAGCACTTCTTTAATAGATTTCAATATTGAGTCAAAGTTGTCTCTTCTTCTAGTGACGTGATTGTAATCAAAATGCACACCAATGATTTTAATGGAAGATTGAAAGTCATAATGAAATGCTTCGCCCTCTAACTTCCCTGAACCTAAACGAAAAAATTCTGTTTTCTCCTCATTAACTTTTAGCCCAGAACAATCAGAGAAGCTCTCAAGACTTTCTCTAAGATAATAGTAAGAGGATATGTTTCGAAGAAAACAACTTAAATCATCAGCAAAAAGTGACAACTTCACCTCAACATTACGAATTAGAATACCTTGAATCTTTTCGTTTTGTCGAATATGACATGCAATGATTTCTAATCCTAATATAAAGAGAAAGGAGGACAATGGATCTCCTTGGCGCACACCTCGGCCAATAGTAAAGTAACTTGAAGAAAAACCATTATTTATAATACAACTTGATATATTTGAGTAGAATGTGCGAATCCATTTAATAAAAGATGGCCCGAAATTGAACGCCTCAAGAACCTTGTATATGAATGAGTGGTTAAGAGAGTCAAATGCTTTCTCAAAATCAATCGCGATGAGAATTCCTGACATTTTCGTTTGTTTGGTGTACTCTAAAACATCGTCAATAGTTCTTATAGCATCAAAATTGGATCTTCCCTTCACGTATGCACTTTGATTGTAGTGAATTAAGTCAGGTAAAATTGGCTCCAAAAGTTTAGCTAAAGTTTTAGAGGCGATTTTGGTGTCAACATTGATAAGTGAGATTGAATGCCAGTTTTTAATTAACCTTTTATCTTTGTCCTTCTTTTCCAGTAATGTGATTACAGCTTGTTTCTGTGAATTAGAAAGTTCGCCATGTTCATGTGCGTGATTGAAACATTCAACTAAATGTTTGCCCACCAGCGGCCAAAAAGCTAAATAAAATTCTACTGTGAGACCGTCATTCCCTGGAGTTTTGTTCTTTTCAAAGGTTTTAAGAGTGTTTAGACATTCTCCTACGGTTAAAAATTGTTCACACGTATTCCTTTGTTCTAAAGTTAATTTCGGGAGATGCAAATTTCTAATGAACGAATCTGTTAAATTTTCACTATTCCCATTTGAATGGTCTTGATATAGGTCAGAATAAAACAAACGTAGTTCATTCATGATTACTTTCGGATCTGATGTCAGAGATTCATCATTTTTACGAACTTCCGAATTGAACTTTTCCTTCCCCTAGAGCTTTCTAAATTTAAAAAATATTTATTACTTTTTTCTCCCTGCTCATACCAAGTAGCTCGAGATCGTATTATCGCTCCTTGAGTGATGTAGTCATTTAAGAGTTCGTATTCTGTCTTTAGAACTTCATACATGTTAATATTTTCTGTGGAAGGGTTCTGATCGCACGTTTCTTGACAATTACTTAATTTAGTCTCTTGTTCTGCTATTTTTGATCTTCGTTCTTTAGCTTTTATTTTACTATTACGAATACTTTCTTGGCGAATTCTATACTTCATCATGTCCCAGAAAAGCCTTGGATCCTGAACATCTTTGAATTCCTCATTCCATAACGGGTATCTGGAATTGATCAATGACACATACTCCTTATCATCTAATAAACTAGAATTTAGCTCCCAAAAAGAAGGACCGCGGGGTTGAGTTTCAATTTCTCTTAAATATGGAAAGTGCAATTGCTGAATGATCCGATTTAATTGAAGGTTTGATGTCAACACTATCAATATCTTCCTGTAGACTATTACTTACCAACCAGAAATCGAGCCTCCTTTGGATCACAGGTGTTTTCTGACGCCACGTGAAGCGTTTTAAATCAGGATTTCTAATTCTCCATATATCAATTAGATCATTTATTTTACACATATTTTCAATGAGTTTAACAGAATCTTTACGTTTCGGGCTCCCCCCATGTGCATCCAAGTCGGGATCAAAGATTACATTAAAATCTCTGCCAATAACTATGCTACAATCTTCTGGTAAAGAAATATTTTCCAGCTCTACACGGATTTCTTCAAAAAAGGCAGATTGTTCATTTGTTTTGTTAGGGGCATATAAATTAACAAAGAGAAATGGGTGATCTTGCACAATTGCTTCTAGAATAATGAATCGCCCGTTTTTATCAACTTTAGAAGATAGCACGTCAATTTCCAAATTATCTTTAATAAGAATGAGGACGCCCTTACTAAGCGCCATACCATGAGAGAAAAGCAACTTCCCTTTCCATTGCGTTTTCCATATTTTTTCAACTTCAGGAGTACTATACGTCTCTTGTAAAAAACAAATATCTGCCTTATCTTTCATTAACCACCCGAACAATGCTTTTCGTTTTTCAAAAGACCGAATCCCTCGAGCATTTAGTGACAATAATTTGAACGAAATATTCTTAGGTGCCATGGTTGAATAACAAGGTGCTAAAAATTCCACCCAAAGTAACAAATAACTTCATTAATTTTATAGCATGGTTTCCAAAAAGCTGAGCTTAAATTTGCATTTGACCTTCTACCCAAGAAACAAAATCGTATTCTAATCACATTACAATAAAATAAACAACATGTAATAGAAAAACACTGAAAAATAAAATTCGTTTTGCACAGTAGCCAGAGAAAATAAAACTGATACGCTACTGTAGAACAAATCGAGAAACGTGCTGTGAGTGATAATTATATCTCTCTCACCTACTCCCAACAAATTCAAACAACGTTCTGCGATTTCAATTGACCTCAAAGTATTACTATATGACATTTTGAGTTAACGACGAAATAATGTATTTTATAATCTTAAGGAAAGAATAATAAAGAATACCAGTCTACAAAGAATTAATCTTAATTTTGTTTCTTCCGCCAAAACCTACTGCCTCGATCATTTGGTTAATCAAATGTTCAAATTCCTCAACAGGTATTTATACCGATGCAAGTTCTCTGTTGATGTATAGTTTGTCTGATTCGCGCCAACTAAAAAAAGCTCTCTTTCCTTCTTCCCTTGCCTGTCGCAACCTAGGCCACTGATTTTTTCTTCGTTCTCTTATTTCCCTTGGTAGATCAGCAAGCACCTTCACTTCTAACGAATCCCTCATTTTTCTCACTGTTCCAGAGATCACTTCTCTGTCTTGAAAGCGTAAAAAACAAGCAATAATGTGAATTCTTTGAAATTCTATCCGCCCTGCATTTTCAATGTTAAGCTCCTTTTCTAAGAACTGGTAAACCACCTCTTGTATCTTCCTCGTCATCTCTAGATTCTGGAATCCCAAGGAATCGAAGGTTCTCACGACGGTTATAAACTTCTTGATACAAAATTTTATCCTCCAGGTGCTTAATTTCCTTTTTCTGAGCTTTCTCCTTGCATTTAAGCTCTTGCACTTCAGTGTTGAGGAAAGAAAGGGCTTTGTCCATTTGGTCAACTTCATTCCTCAGCTTGGTTGTTTTGCCTTCAATGGACACCACATCACCTTGCACTTTGTTCACCATCTTCTCAAGGTCTTTTACTGTTGCCGTTAAATTGTTAACTGTTGTAACTACAGTTTCAAATTTAGTTTCCAAGGCTTCTAGTTTGTTTAGTATCAACTGCAGTTGGGAGCCAATATTTTCTGACATATTTGAAACTTCCAATGTCCTGTTGTCCTCCCGCTCGTTGTCAGTAATGGCGTCGTTATCTGTAATGTCGTCTTTTAATATCGTAATTTCGTCGCAGACTCTCTTTCCTTCCGGGGATTTAGCTTCACAATCTGAGTCGCTGGTTCTATTCTTTCTTTTGAAGCGATTAAAGAGGTCTGCCATTTACTAAGAAACTCGCAGTCAAACTTCAGAGTAGGAGAGAAAGAACAGCACGTCTTACCTCCACGCTCGACCCATTCTCGAAGCTAGAATGTTTCTGACACATTAATAAAGTTTGGTGATTTGATGATGATGATAAACTTAATGAAACAACGTTTTGTTTGTTATTTCTAGGATGTATCAGATAATGAAAACATGGCCAATTCATCTCATGATCCACCAATGGCGAGTGACCTTGTTTCTACAGAAGTGCCCTCTTTATTTACGTACATGACTTTGCTGGTTAATATAAATGCTGTCACTTTCCTTGACAGAAATTTTCTTTCGTTTACCTTTCCTGATTTTGATGCAGCTACAAATAAACTGCATGTATGTATCTTTATACAATTTATACAATAATGATTATATAGATGGTTTACAACCATTACCTGAGAGTTTCAAAGACAAAAGGGCAGTGGCCATGTTGGAGTACGGAACAATAGAAGTAATAGAAGTGTATGAGAACTCTTTTGTTATCGTACACCAGTGTGATGTCATTTGAAAATGAGATATATGGTGTGCCAGACTTTTATATTAGCAAAAGTATTATCTGAACACATTTGAGGAAACTACGAGTTGAAATTCATTCATTGCAAGTTCAACATTACGTAACCGATCATGATGTCAATTTGCAGTCAACAAAATTTTTATTGTGTGATGAACTTTTGTCAAAAGTTTTTCGTAGAGCTTGTCATAAATTATAAGCTTAATTAGCAGCCATGTCAAGGAAAATGAGCCCACACTCAAATCCATTTTGGGGTGCGAAAACCAGACCTGAGTGAGCAGTACAAATTGATGCTCCTATGCAGACTTTCTTTTGACTCGTCGCATAATCCTTTCCTTCCCAACAAACATCTGCTGAAACGAGCAGCACATTCTTTTCCTTTTATTCATAAGATCGCTTGGAGATCATGTGGTAGAATGTAATAAACAGTCAGTCATCAGACAATGGCCAGCCAAAATTTGCTTATGTCCGACGAAATCCCAACTGTGTTTGGACATTATGTCCGGTCAACTCCTTCTTTTAATTGCTTCAATCTCAGGTCATCTGTACAAGCGAAGGATAAGCGTGAATGCTTTTTTAAAATATAATTCATTAAAACAAGGAGACATCACCAGACTGCGCAAAAGAATGTTTGCGTTGGAGAAGGTTATACAAATTGAGCCTACCAATCAAATTGAAACAGATTGACATGCAACTCACAAAGTAACTATTAGGAATAGTACAATTTACTATTTGTAGTATACCACACAATGTTTATGTTGTGGTGCAATTTTGTCCTTGGTGCAAATTTTATTTTCCTTTGTTTTGGCATATGGTAATGTATGATAATGAATTTTAAACAAAGGAAAATAAAATTTGCACCCAGGATAAAATTACACCACAACATATATGTCTTTTTTTCCAACAAAGGGATGAAATAGCAGATGTCTAGAGATGCATATTTGATTAATTTGTTTTTCTTTACTTTCAATGACAGGAAACTAAGTATAGCATTGTTACAAGAGAAGTGAGGGGAGATATGTGGATTTATACATGTAGATGCAATGCAGGAACAAGGCGATCAAATTATCTGGAGACATTGTCATCATCAGTTATAAACACTGAGAGTAAGTCTTAGAGTGCCAGCTAGCTAGGGTTTGTTTCCTGCAAATGTTTATTTATTTATTTTTTTTGGTATTATAATTTGAGTTTGTTGGACTTTTCTTAAATCACTGTAAATTGTACTAGTGACAGTATAATTATAGCAAATAAAATACTTACTTTTCAAAAGAAAGTGGACTTTGGTTTTATTTTAAATACCCCTTCCCTGAATTCTACTGTGTATGATGCCATGTTCTGTTAATGTTCCCAATGGCTCAAGGCTACATGTAGTAAATTGTTAATAAACTTGAAACTGATGTTAATGATAATACGCCTGTACACTTTCTGCTCTTTTTTACTGTATATTGAACTTTTAGTTGTATTCCCGGTATATGTATACATGTGTATATATTGTACGTTGTGTTTTTTATCATTAGATGAACGTCCCTTTTTATTTGTACAGGTTTGTTGGCAGCAGATTCCATATACCGGTATACAAAATGTCTTCATGTTAAAGCCATTGAGGACTTAATGGAGGTGTTTGATGCTGATAATGGCATAAGCCCTTTGCTTATTTGAAGCTCCCATTTGTCTCTTGATCATAGCTACCAAGTAAGCTAAATGCAATAATAATTTTTAATGTATTATCTTATTTCTATATTAACCTTAAGCCCCAATAGTGATCAGCATCACATTTCTCCTTGTAATATCAATGCTTAATCAATTAGAGAGGTCACAAGAATTAAGGATATGATCACTCAAGAAGTACATCAGAAAATTTGGTATGGTAATAATTATAATTTTTTTAGATACGGTATAGATGTATGTGTTACTTATTACTTGAAACTTGAGTTTACTCAGCACACAGAACAAGAGTCTGATGATAATGCATGTACAGGAATTCAGTGAGGTTCTGAAAAAAGGTCATGACATGAATGAAGGGAGGTTGTCTTTGTTGTGATGTTAAGAGGATAATTATTTTATTCATGAATACTTGAATTTGTAAATGTTGTCACTTTTTTCTTTTAAGGTTGCAAATCGTGCCTTTTTGCCAGTCAGTGGGTTCAAGTTCACAGTTTTTGTTGCTGGTGATAAAGAGGATGGTGTGGTAGGCCTTCAGGGAACTAGTATAGTTTGTTTTACTTGTGAGCGTCACGTTCGCAATTGTGAGCATGTTGTGAAGTTAACATTAGAGGAAGAATCAGTAGATGAAATGCCTGATTTCTTGGTGGATTTCTTTGCTGAAAAAAGTTTCCGGTCTTCTTCAGCTGCATCCACTAACACACGGAAAGAATGGATTGCCAAGCCCTTGTCGCAAAATAAAATCTTGTTTGATTTAACGGCTCATCAGAAACAAGCATTCTCAACATTGGAGGAGGCTTTACAGTCAAAGCTATCTAGCACTGGTTGGGTGGAACTCATTCCTGAGTTTTCTTCCATACCTGTTTGTCCTAAGTGCTCTTTACAAATGGTTGAACAGTCCAGCAGACGAGTGCCATGTTTTATGAAAAAAAGGTTTTCCAATGTGAAGGTAAGTGCAATGAAAATAAATTTTATAAAGAAGTAAAAAAACTTAACAATAGACCAATTCCGATATATTGAAATTCATACTTGGCTCCAAGGCTTAGGGGAATAAAACAAAAGAAATCACATCGAGGTTCAGGGATGAATAATTAATTTGTTTTGTTTTATTCCCCTAAGCCTCGGAGCAAAGTATGGATTTTAATATATCGGAATTGGTCTATTAGATTTTGAGCTCGAGATTTCTATTGCATAACAGTTACCCCCCCCCCCCCCCCCAATCAACTACATGTATCACATGATAGAAATCAACAGCAAATAATCTAATTGTTTTAGTATAAATCTACAAAACGTTCAAAACTTAACAACAAAATAATACTCTTCACAGACACTTTGAAAATACAAAGAAGTTGCCGCCATCAGGCTACTTACTTGACTCACTATCTACATGTACAACAGAATACATGTAGATAGTAGTGTAGCCAATAAGAGAACAGCATTTGTGATAGAACGTTACTAGATTCGTACTAAAGTATTATGTACATGTATATACACTGTAGTTCTTGCTTTTTATAGCAAAATCTTTCATATCATTTATGAATGAATGGTTTTGTTTATTTTATTATTAATGATGGTATATATTTTGAAATTGACAACCTCCCTTAAAAGGTGATAAAATGGCTTGTTTTGCACTCTACACTTCTTTCCATGCCCTCCTGAATGTTGACGCTTCCATTATTATGAGTATTAGGAGTACGTCTTGATTTGTCTATTTAAAAGACATTAAGTGATGTACATTTTGTGGTTTAAGTCTCATATATGTGGTTTGGAAATTTTTATCCAGTTAAATCTGAAACAGACAGAAATGAAAATTAAACCTGTTTAAAATTTTGCAACTCCAAACCACAACATACCTTTTTGTTACAAAATAACACTTACATTGTAAAACAAACTGCATGTAACAAAGTGAAGAATACTATATACCTTAAAAAAAAACCCTTCAACTGGAGCCTGTAATTCTTAATTTCATTTGTATTATTTAAAGTATTTAAAGTTGTGTTGTAAGCAAGAAATAAACTGAAGGCAGTATAGTGTTTTCTCTTGTCTATGTACATGTATGTGTACTTGTTTTTAATTTATTTTATTTTTGTTTGTCAATTTCAGTATTTTACTTCAATTGTGGCAACCAAACGTGTGATGGAAGACTGGAGTTTGATGGTACAGACCTTACACTGTTAAACATGGGCACTTCCTTGATATCGTATGAAGTGTTGAGAGATTTCATGTTTCATTTCCTCAAGGGGAGGTATATATATGTATATAATATTGACTGTAAGAGTGTTTTTTAGCTGAGTGTTGTAAAACCAAAACCAAAGTACAAGTAATTACTCTAGCCAATCAGAACAGATGCAGATAATCCAATGAACTAATCAGA
>JAJGOT010000173.1:0-57500 GCA_022457155.1 Cladopsammia gracilis | reverse complement strand
TTATTTTATTTTTGTAAGTTAAGTACAGGTACACGTAAGTTCAAATTTATGCTAAGGTACATTTTATTACCGGTACGTAAAAAGGCGCTTGTATATTGTATACTCGTAAAATTTATTGACAGCTAAGTAAGTGAAAGATGTTGTAACCATTTAATATTTCGGTTAGTTTGCCGAGTTCATTAAAATAAATAATGTTATACAATTTAACCTTTGTCTTGAGGAGTTTATTTTTATTTTTTTCTCAAAATTCGGTCTAAAATTGGGGTGCGTATTATACATGGGCGCGCATTATACACGGGTAAATACGGTACCTGTAACGTCACCTTTCAGTGGCACGATCATTCATACAAGGGCAAGGTGTTAAAACTTTCATGACACACAATCACTTTTAATTTTTTTGTAGTTCATTGATCATTAATAGATAATTAAATGAAATTATTCATCTACTTTACTAGACACCATGACAGAATATATATTGTTGAAAAAAAATTGCGACAGATGGTGGATCAAGTAGGTCGAGATGTCAGCTCTATCAGTGAAACAACTGTGGCTTCCCTACATGTCGAGCTGCAGCGTTGTGCACCTTCTTTGAATAATTTCCTTACTTGGTGCATCTCCACCTTTGGCACTGATGTTCCCTTTCCTCCAGCTATATCTGCCCTTTTTATAGCATAAGGAAAATCTTCACCTGTATGTGCCCTTCTTCCACAGCGGGTGTCCCTAGAAGCGTTATATAAAAAATTAGTTGACAATGTACCTGTCAAACAGTCTCCTGGTGACCTGCTGCTTCTTCAATAGTCCTGTCCACTGTTGTTTGACATTATAAGCTTTGTAGAAGGAGATCACCTTCCCAGTGCTTTGTGTGTCCTTATAAAGGACCTGTTAGAGAAAGCAAAGGCACCATTCAATGTAGACTCCTTGACAGATACTGGATCAGAAGACATCAAGCATTATCTGGATCTGGAATATTTCCCTTGCCTACCAGTTGTGAGAGGTCGTGGACGCGTTTGCTTTGACACTGACTCTTACTCCAACATCTGCACAAAGAGAAGTACAAGGCATCCAACTTTACTACCCGGCATTTTTTTGGTACATTGTCAACATGGTACGATACCATCATGAGTTGATACAATGTTATACATGTCTATTTGGCCAAATGTAAAATAACACGGCAAACTGATCCGTACGGCCGAGAAAAGATTGACTCAAGAAAAATAAAGTAAAATAAAAGATATATATTTTGTGCCCGATATTTCGGTTTGAAACACAAACCTTCGACGGGGGCTAAAATAAAAATGAGTATATACGTTAATATCGTTACAATTTTAAAAGTTTAAAATATGGAACCAAGAACCATGATAGGTTACTACATTGACAGGTAAATAAAAAAAGCGTCCTACGATAAACTGACAAATATAATAGTTGACTAAATAATGACAGGCAGTTTTATGAAGAGAAAGTCCTTACATCTAGGTTTGCTCAACTGAGCACTAAACTTCAGACAACATACAGTGAAGATGACAAAGCCGAACTTGAGCAAATCAAAATCAAACTTTCTGATTTTCAATCTGAAAAAACACGGGGTGCTATTATAAGAAGCAGAGCCCGCTGGTATGAGCAGGGAGAAAAAAACAGCAAATATTTTCTTAATTTAGAAAAATTAAACCACCGGCGAAAACATATAACATATTTGATTAACCACAACGGCACTAGGATTAAAGATCCAAAAGAAATTCTTAATGAAGAGCGGAATTTCTTTAAAGAATTATACTCCTCTAGGAATGTGGATCCTAATAGTGAGGAGTTTAGTGATTTTTTTAATGTAGATTTTCAACTACCTGAAGAGATGGCCAGCACTTGTGAAGGAGAGATAACTTTAGCTGAATGTACAAAAGCATTATCAATGATGCAAAATAACAAAACTCCGGGCTCTGACGGGCTAACAACAGAATTTTATCGAGCTTTCTGGGACATTATTAGCACCTATGTTGTCAACAGCTTTAACTACGCCTTCAATACTGGAAATTTATCTATTTCTCAACGACATGGGATTATATCTTTGATTCCAAAGAAAAAAAAGGATACCCAGTATTTAAAAAACTGGAGACCTGTGACTTTACTTAACGTAGATTATAAAATTGCAACCAAAACCATTGCTCTCCGTATTGAAAAGGTACTTCCGCTTTTGATCAATCCCACTCAAACAGGTTACGTAAAAGGAAGGTTCATAGGCGAAAGTATCAGATTGATTTTAGATATAATGGAATACACTAAGCATAAGGATATTCCAGGCGTGGCCGTCTTCTTAGATTTTGAGAAAGCTTTCGATTCGGTGGAATGGAACTACATTCAGAAATGTTTGGAAGCAATTAATTTTGGCCCCCATCTTCGCCAGTGGGTTTATGTTTTTTATCATAATATTTCCAGTTGTGTGTTGAATAATGGTCACGCGTCGGAACCCTTCTTACTTGAAAGAGGTGTTCGACAGGGGTGCCCACTATCAGGTATGTTGTTTGTCATAGCTATTGAGATCCTTGCGCAAAAGATAAGACGCTCCAACACGATCAAAGGAATTGAAATTGTGTACAATGGATCTCAAGAAATAAAATTATCTCAGTATGCGGATGACACGACAGCGCTCTTGAGTGATAGTGAGTCCGTCATGCAGCTATTTGAGTTGTTAGGCCTTTTTGAAAGATGTTCCGGCCTTAAAATAAACGAATCAAAATCGGAATTGTCATGGCTTGGTTCATGGCGCCATAGAAAAGATAAAATTCTAAATCTACAAATTAGTGAGGAGCCTGTCTATGCGCTAGGTGTTCATTTTGCGTACGAAAGTGACACAGTTCTACAGCGGAACTTCTGGGATAAGTTAAATTCCTTAAAAAAACTATTAAACATATGGTCTCAAAGAGACATCTCTGTTTACGGTAAAATAAATCTAGTGAAATCCCTTGCGCTCTCCAAACTGGTATTTATCTGCAGTGTAATGAAAACTCCAAAATTTTTTGTTGATGAAGTAAACAAAATAGTCTTAGATTTTATTTGGAGCCACAAACCACCCAAGATAAAATACACTACACTCATCAAAACAAGGCAAGAAGGAGGCTTAGAGATGAAAGACTTTGCTTTATTTAACAAGGCTTTAAAGTTACATTGGGTTAAGCGACTCTGCTCAAATTCAGACGCTCCGTGGCAGTACATCCCGAAGTCCCTGCTAGTGAATGTTGGGGGTCCAGAGCTGTTCAAGTGTAACTATGACATCAGTCACCTTAATCTGAACAAATGCCTTCCAGCGTTTTATCATGAAATAATCACACTCTGGCAAGACGTAATAGCTTCCAACCCAAAAAGCAAAAATGATGTTCTTGAACAGATAGTTTGGAATAATAGGTTTATTAAGTCTGATAAAAAATCTATGTACTTGCAGCACTGGCGCTATGCAGGAATTCTGAAAATTAATGACCTCTTTGATACACAGCAGAACTGCTTTCTGTCCTTTGACGCTTTTCGTAATAAATTTAACGTAAGATGCAATTTCTTACAGTACTTTAGCCTTGTTAACGCCATCCCTCAAAATTGGAAAAAACTCCTTAAATGCTCCCTCAAACAAAGCTTAACACCGCAAATATTAATAGAGGAAAAAATTTATACTAAGCTGCTGTCTCTTCGATCAATGCCTCCGCCGACTTGCGAGAAAAGACTCTTAAATTTTGGCTACCAGAAGGATGATTTGAGAAAATTATATCTATTACCTTTTGAAGTAACAAAAGAAGTAAAGCTATCAATGTTCCAGTACAAAATTATTCACAATATTCTGTGCACTAAGAGCTTATTATTTAAAATGAAAAAAGAAGACTCCCCACGCTGCCCTTTTTGTCCAGCAGATCACACCATCAGTCATCTTTTCACTGAGTGCACGCAAGCCACTTTGTTCTGGAAGGAGTTTCTGGATTGGGCTTCATGCATGGTGAACTTAAAATTATCGCTTTCAATAAAAGAAATTATGTTTGGCATTATTAATAATGATTCTAAATTCTGTTTAGCCCTCAATCATTTAGTCATTATAGGAAAGTATTTTCTTTACGTAAAAGCTCTTAACGGTAAACTTTATATCTTTAATGAATTTGTTTTCCTAGCTCGTGATAAAATTGGTCTAGAAAAATATATTTCTTGTATGACTGGTCGTGAAAATGACTTTAGAACAAAATGGTCTGTTTTCTCGTCTCTTTTAAATATGGTATAAAATTCTGTTTACTTGACTGATTGCGCTCCCATTTAATTTTAGTTACCATTAATGTTTTTACTGTGTTATGTTTCCTTTTTGTCAGCTTCAAGTCGTAGTTTTCGTTTTGTTGCAAATTGTCTTTGTAAATGTTAACTGTACGTGGGTATGTTCAACAAAAAAAAAAATAGCGAAAGTACTATTATTGTAAGTTGTATAAGTATCAAAGTGTAAGTAGTGTAAGCATCGTTTTTGTAAATATTGTACTGGTGCGTAAGTGATGTAATAAAAAAAAAAGGTACTTAAAGGTGTCTTCGTCGATTAATTTTTCGTTATGCATGCGGCTTGTGTATTTTCGTATGCGTTCCTTATTTTGCTGGTAGTATCTTTAGACTGTTTTTGATAGAAATTGCAGTCATTAAGTTGTCTCATACATTCATTAACGTACCACGTGCGATCCATAACTACTGTACCAGAGCCTTTATCAGCGGGTTTAATGACTATGTCTGTGCGTCTTTGAAGTTGTTTAATAGCTTTACGTTCCTGTTTTGTAAGGTTGTCGTGTATGCGCGTTGGTTTTGCGGACATAAGATCTTGTTCAATCGTGTTGATGAAGGTATCGAGGGCTGCTTCTTTTCCGCTGGGAGGGGTCCATGTGCTTTTGCATTTAAATGGATGGGCCATGTTTGTAAGTGTGTTTGTGATATCATCGGGGTTGTAAAAATATTCCTTAAGGCGAAGACGTCTAGCAAATTCGTTGAGATCGGCCTGTATTTCTGACCACGTAATTCGTCGAGGTGTTGGCACAAAGGTTAGACCACGAGAGAGGAGTTTAATTTCAGCGTTGGAGAGTGTGACATTAGAAAGATTGATAACAGTGTCTGCATCCTGTGGATTAAGATCTGATTTGTATTTTTTGAACGATTTCCTACGGGTTTTTTAACTGGCGGCGAGTCAGTTCTTAAAATACCCTTTTTTTTTTTTAACTGGCTCGTCGCTTCGACGAGTCAGTTCTTAGAATACCCTCTTTTTTTTTTTTTTTTTTTTCTGTCGTGTCACCTGCCCCGGGAATCGCTTTTGCTGCGGCCAACACCGTACCTAGTTCACTTCCGGTTTTCAGAAATGGCGTAATCAGTGATGTCGGCAACTATAATTCAAATATTTACCGTTCTAATTTCGACGGAATTGTTAAAAATTAAATCTCTGTGATTTTCGGATGCGATCTATTTCTGGTAAAAGGAAAGCGAGTTGAATTTTTCTAACCAAATCACGTAATAAAAAAACACGTCCCGGCAGGTCACAGAACTGCTGAGTAAACAATATTCTCAAGCATTACTCCGTGGAGTCACGTTCAAATTCCGCACATCTCGTATTTATGTCACGCTATTTGATCGATCATGTTGATATTGTTAATTTATTCGAAACCCCATCACCGATTCTCCAAAATGCCTGTGTTAAAACAATCCTGATTCCTTGTAGTAGGTGGTTTCAAGGATTTTAAAGCGGAAAAAAACAATACAAAGTTCAAAGAAAAAGATATAGACCTGAAATTGTAGCCTCCTTGAAGCAGAGTGCGGAATGTAAAGCGGACTGTGGAATGTAAATGTGGACTGGACTGTGCATATTAATAGACTCTGGATTGTATATTGTGGACTCTAAAATGAAAACCGGGTGGAAAATGAGACCAAACGAGCCAGTTTCGAAGCCCAACGGGCTCCTTGTTTTTCTGTCGTGTCACCTGCCCCGGGAATCGATTTTGCTGCGGCCAACACCGTACCTAATTTACTTCCAGTTTTCAGAAATCAGTGATGTCATGTAAACGACAAATTACAATTGAAATATTTACCGTTCTAATTTCGACGGAATTGTTAAACATTAAATCGCTGTGATTTCAGGATGTGTTCTATTTCTGGTAAAAGGAAAGCGCGTTGAACTTTTCTAACCAAATCAATTGTCAAACAGTTGAGTTTAGATCGAATGAATAAAACACGTCCCGGCACGTCAACTGCTGAGTAAAGAATTCTCAAGCATTACGCCATGGAGTCACGTTGAAATTCCAAACATCTCGAATTTATGTCACGCTATGGTCAGCTGTTAATCATTTGATCGATCATGTTGACATTGTTCATGTATTCGAAATCCTATCACCGATTCTCCAAAATGCCTGTGTTTAAACAATCCTGATTCCTTGTTGTAGGTGGTTTCAAGGATTTTAAAGCGAAAAAAATATACATGGTCTAAACTTATGTTTTTGGCTCTGCTTTGAGATTTATATCCTTTGTATATCGCTACCGTGTGTGATTTTAGTGTGTTTTCATAAGTAGTATTGCGAACTGTAACCAATAATTAAGCAACTACAATTGAAATATTTACCGTTCTTATTTCGACGGAATAGTTAAACATTAATTCTCTGTGATTTTCGGATGTGTTATTTTTCTGGTAAAAGGAAAGCGGGTTGAACTTTTCTAACCAAATCAATCAGTTGTCGAACAGTTGAGTTTATATCGAATAACACGTCCTGGCAAGTCTGCTGAGTAACAATTCTCAAGCATTACGTCATGGCCGGAGTCACGTTGAAACTCCACACATCTCGTATTTATGTCACGCTATGCTCGGCTGTTTATCATTTGATCGATCACATTGATATTGTTAATTTATTCGAAACCCCATCACCTATTCTCCAAAATGCCTGTCTTTAAACAACCCTGATTAGGTGGTTTCAAGGATTTTAAAGCGAAAAAAATATATACAATGTTTTTTTCTAACAGTACCGAGCAGAGAAAAAATATAGGCCTGAAATTGTAGCCAACTAAGGGATGTACGATTTTATTTTATTTTATTTTGTTTGGGGGGTGGGGGGGGGGGGGGTGGGGGGTACAGGGGCGGTGTTGGGCAATTTTTCTGAGCATGAATTTGTTTTTCGTCTTGATGTTGTGCAAGAATTTTTCCCGAGATTGTTCCATAACTGCTTTTCCTTTCGCTCGTGTGCATTATTTTTATTTCTTTACTTTTGTTGTGCAGGAATTTTGCTTCTAGTGATTGCCGAACCCCCCCCCCCCCCCCCCCACCACCACCTTAACAATAAAATGGTCCGTCCCTAAGGAGTGCGGAGTGCTTGAAGCGGGCTGTGGAATGTAAATGTAAATGTGGACTGGACTGTGCATATTGATAGATTCTAGATGTATATTACGAACTCTAAAATGAAACCGGGTAGAAACTGTGACCAAACGAGCCAGTTTCGAAGCCCAACGGGCTCCTTGTTTCTGTCGTGTCACCTGCCCCGGGAATCGATTTTGCTGCGGCCAACACCGTACCTAGTTTACTTCCGGTTTTCAGAAAATCAGTGATGTCATCGAAACGACAATTTACAATTGAAATATTTACCGTTCTAATTTCGACGGAATTGTTAAACATTAAATCGCTGTGATTTCAGGATGTGTTCTATTTCTGGTAAAAGGAAAGCGCGTTGAACTTTTCTAACCAAATCAATTGTCAAACAGTTGAGTTTAGATCGAATGAATAAAACACGTCCCAGCACGTCAACTGCTGAGTAAACAATTCTCAAGCATTACGCCATGGAGTCACGTTGAAATTCCAAACATCTCGAATTTATGTCACGCTATGGTCAGCTGTTAATCATTTGATTGATCATGTTGACATTGTTCATTTTTATTCGAAATCCTATCACCGATTCTCCAAAATGCCTGTGTTTATGTTTATGCTTCCTTGTTGTAGGTGGTTTCAAGGATTTTAAAGCGAAAAAAATATACAAGTTCTAAACTTATGTTTTTGGCTCTGCTTTGCGATTTATATCCTTTGTATATCGCTACCGAGTGTGATTTTATTGTGTTTTCATAAGTAGTATTGCGAACTGTAACCAATAATTAAGCAACTACAATTGAAATATTTACCGTTCTAATTTCGACGGAATTGTTAAACATTAATTCGCTGTGATTTTCGGATGTGTTCTATTTCTGGTAAAAGGAAAGCGGGTTGAACTTTTGTAACCAAATCAATTGTCGAACAGTTGAGGTTAGATCGAATAAATCGTTGAACAAATCACGTCCTGGCACGTCTGCTGAGTAAACAATTCTCAAGCATTACGTCATGGCCGGAGTCACGTTGAAACTCCACACATCTCGTATTTATGTCACGCTATGGTCGGCTGTTTATCATTTGATCGATCATGTTGATATTGTTAATTTATTCGAAACCCCATCACCGATTCTCCAAAATGCCTGTCTTTAAACAATCCTGATTCCTTGTAGTAGGTGGTTTCAAGCATTTTAAAGCGAAAATAATATACAAAGTTCTGAACTTGTGTTTTTTCTAACTGTACCGAGCCGATCAGAAAAAATATATATATAGACCTGAAATTGTAGCCTACTAAGGGATGTACGATTTTATTTTATTTTATTTTTGTTTGGGGGGGAAGGGGGGGACGGTGGGGGGGGGGGGGCGGTGTTGGGCAATTTTTCTGATCATGAATTTTGTTTTTGTCGTCTTGATGTTGTGCAAGAATTTTTTTTCGGGATTGTTCCATATTAAACTGCTTTTCCTTTGGCTCGCGTGCATTACTTTTTATTTCTTTACTTTTGCTGTGCAGGAATTTTGTTTTTACTAATTGCCCAACCTCACCCCCCCCCCCCCCCCCCCCCCCCCCCCCCCACCACCACCACCTTAACAATAAAATGGTCCGTCCCCAAGGAGTGCTTGAAGCGGGCTGTGTAATGTAAATGTAAATGTGGACTGGACTGTGCATGTTGATAGATTCTAGATGTATATTGCGAACTCTAAAATGAAACCGGGTGGAAACTGGGACCAAACGAGCCAGTTTCGAAGCCCATCGGGCTCCTTGTTTCTTTTTAGTGTTAATTCTTGTTGTTTGTAATGAAGACGTTGCTACATGTGGTTCACTGGAGGTTGTTTGGGTGTTAGATAGATGTTGTTGATCATTATTAACATGATTAATGTTTGTAACTGCTGAAGTATCACTTTCACTTTGTGGTTCCTGATTAATGGCGGTGGTCAGTTGATTGAGTTCCTGCGTGACATGGGATTTTTGTGGGGCTGCCGTGGAGGATGCGTTGTGTTGAGTTTGAAGAGGATGAATCTCGTTATGATAAGAGAAAAGTGAGTTCCTAACCCTGGCCCTGAAACTATAAATATCTCTGACCTTCCAACCACCACGAAGCAACTCTTCAATGATACCAAAAGAACTCGACTGAAAATTATACGTTACCAGAGCCACCTAGACAACTTTCTAATTTACAAAAGCTACAACTTGATTCCCAAAGGCCTCGTCCCTAAATGCAGTCCACCGATTAACTCCAACAATCCACGTTTCTGGCAACGATGGAAAACGAACCTCGACAACCTCGCCAAATCTCAGTTAAATCTTCTTATCGAAGAAACAAGCAATAACATTATACAGCTGCAAGGCATTTTTCTCGACCAAAGACAGAAACTTTGTACTTACTTACATAACAACATAGCTTTCAAGAAACTATCTACACAAATAGAGAATATGGCCCTCAATCTTCACAATAACTTAAATGACCGTCGAACTAAAAAACTCCGGAACTCACTTTTCTCTTATCATAACGAGATTCGTCCTCTTCAAACTCAACACAACGCATCCTCCACGGCAGCCCCACAAAAATCCCATGTCACGCAGGAACTCAATCAACTGACCACCGCCATTAATCAGGAACCACAAAGTGAAAGTGATACTTCAGCAGTTACAAACATTAATCATGTTAATAATGATCAACAACATCTATCTAACACCCAAACAACCTCCAGTGAACCACATGTAGCAACGTCTTCATTACAAACAACAAGAATTAACACTAAAAAGAAAAAAACCCGTAGGAAATCGTCCAAAAAATACAAATCAGATCTTAATCCACAGGATGCAGACACTGTTATCAATCTTTCTAATGTCACACTCTCCAACGCTGAAATTAAACTCCTCTCTCGTGGTCTAACCTTTGTGCCAACACCTCGACGAATTACGTGGTCAGAAATACAGGCCGATCTCAACGAATTTGCTAGACGTCTTCGCCTTAAGGAATATTTTTACAACCCCGACGATATCACAAACACTCTTACAAACATGGCCCATCCATTTAAATGCAAAAGCACATGGACCCCTCCCAGCGGAAAAGAAGCAGCCCTCGATACTTTCATCAACGCGATTGAACAAGATCTTATGTCCGCAAAACCAACGCGCATACACGACAACCTTACAAAACAGGAACGTAAAGCTATTAAACAACTTCAAAGACGCACAGACATAGTCATTAAACCCGCTGATAAAGGCTCTGGTACAGTAGTTATGGATCGCACGTGGTACGTTAATGAATGTATGAGACAACTTAATGACTGCAATTTCTATCAAAAACAGTCTAAAGATACTACCAGCAAAATAAGGAACGCATACGAAAATACACAAGCCGCATGCATAACGAAAAATTAATCGACGAAGACACCTTTAAGTACCTTTTTTTTTTTATTACATCACTTACGCACCAGTACAATATTTACAAAAACGATGCTTACACTACTTACACTTTGATACTTATACAACTTACAATAATAGTACTTTCGCTATTTTTTTTTTGTTGAACATACCCACGTACAGTTAACATTTACAAAGACAATTTGCAACAAAACGAAAACTACGACTTGAAGCTGACAAAAAGGAAACATAACACAGTAAAAACATTAATGGTAACTAAAATTAAATGGGAGCGCAATCAGTCAAGTAAACAGAATTTTATACCATATTTAAAAGAGACGAGAAAACAGACCATTTTGTTCTAAAGTCATTTTCACGACCAGTCATACAAGAAATATATTTTTCTAGACCAATTTTATCACGAGCTAGGAAAACAAATTCATTAAAGATATAAAGTTTACCGTTAAGAGCTTTTACGTAAAGAAAATACTTTCCTATAATGACTAAATGATTGAGGGCTAAACAGAATTTAGAATCATTATTAATAATGCCAAACATAATTTCTTTTATTGAAAGCGATAATTTTAAGTTCACCATGCATGAAGCCCAATCCAGAAACTCCTTCCAGAACAAAGTGGCTTGCGTGCACTCAGTGAAAAGATGACTGATGGTGTGATCTGCTGGACAAAAAGGGCAGCGTGGGGAGTCTTCTTTTTTCATTTTAAATAATAAGCTCTTAGTGCACAGAATATTGTGAATAATTTTGTACTGGAACATTGATAGCTTTACTTCTTTTGTTACTTCAAAAGGTAATAGATATAATTTTCTCAAATCATCCTTCTGGTAGCCAAAATTTAAGAGTCTTTTCTCGCAAGTCGGCGGAGGCATTGATCGAAGAGACAGCAGCTTAGTATAAATTTTTTCCTCTATTAATATTTGCGGTGTTAAGCTTTGTTTGAGGGAGCATTTAAGGAGTTTTTTCCAATTTTGAGGGATGGCGTTAACAAGGCTAAAGTACTGTAAGAAATTGCATCTTACGTTAAATTTATTACGAAAAGCGTCAAAGGACAGAAAGCAGTTCTGCTGTGTATCAAAGAGGTCATTAATTTTCAGAATTCCTGCATAGCGCCAGTGCTGCAAGTACATAGATTTTTTATCAGACTTAATAAACCTATTATTCCAAACTATCTGTTCAAGAACATCATTTTTGCTTTTTGGGTTGGAAGCTATTACGTCTTGCCAGAGTGTGATTATTTCATGATAAAACGCTGGAAGGCATTTGTTCAGATTAAGGTGACTGATGTCATAGTTACACTTGAACAGCTCTGGACCCCCAACATTCACTAGCAGGGACTTCGGGATGTACTGCCACGGAGCGTCTGAATTTGAGCAGAGTCGCTTAACCCAATGTAACTTTAAAGCCTTGTTAAATAAAGCAAAGTCTTTCATCTCTAAGCCTCCTTCTTGCCTTGTTTTGATGAGTGTAGTGTATTTTATCTTGGGTGGTTTGTGGCTCCAAATAAAATCTAAGACTATTTTGTTTACTTCATCAACAAAAAATTTTGGAGTTTTCATTACACTGCAGATAAATACCAGTTTGGAGAGCGCAAGGGATTTCACTAGATTTATTTTACCGTAAACAGAGATGTCTCTTTGAGACCATATGTTTAATAGTTTTTTTAAGGAATTTAACTTATCCCAGAAGTTCCGCTGTAGAACTGTGTCACTTTCGTACGCAAAATGAACACCTAGCGCATAGACAGGCTCCTCACTAATTTGTAGATTTAGAATTTTATCTTTTCTATGGCGCCATGAACCAAGCCATGACAATTCCGATTTTGATTCGTTTATTTTAAGGCCGGAACATCTTTCAAAAAGGCCTAACAACTCAAATAGCTGCATGACGGACTCACTATCACTCAAGAGCGCTGTCGTGTCATCCGCATACTGAGATAATTTTATTTCTTGAGATCCATTGTACACAATTTCAATTCCTTTGATCGTGTTGGAGCGTCTTATCTTTTGCGCAAGGATCTCAATAGCTATGACAAACAACATACCTGATAGTGGGCACCCCTGTCGAACACCTCTTTCAAGTAAGAAGGGTTCCGACGCGTGACCATTATTCAACACACAACTGGAAATATTATGATAAAAAACATAAACCCACTGGCGAAGATGGGGGCCAAAATTAATTGCTTCCAAACATTTCTGAATGTAGTTCCATTCCACCGAATCGAAAGCTTTCTCAAAATCTAAGAAGACGGCCACGCCTGGAATATCCTTATGCTTAGTGTATTCCATTATATCTAAAATCAATCTGATACTTTCGCCTATGAACCTTCCTTTTACGTAACCTGTTTGAGTGGGATTGATCAAAAGCGGAAGTACCTTTTCAATACGGAGAGCAATGGTTTTGGTTGCAATTTTATAATCTACGTTAAGTAAAGTCACAGGTCTCCAGTTTTTTAAATACTGGGTATCCTTTTTTTTCTTTGGAATCAAAGATATAATCCCATGTCGTTGAGAAATAGATAAATTTCCAGTATTGAAGGCGTAGTTAAAGCTGTTGACAACATAGGTGCTAATAATGTCCCAGAAAGCTCGATAAAATTCTGTTGTTAGCCCGTCAGAGCCCGGAGTTTTGTTATTTTGCATCATTGATAATGCTTTTGTACATTCAGCTAAAGTTATCTCTCCTTCACAAGTGCTGGCCATCTCTTCAGGTAGTTGAAAATCTACATTAAAAAAATCACTAAACTCCTCACTATTAGGATCCACATTCCTAGAGGAGTATAA
Source organism: Cladopsammia gracilis (assembly GCA_022457155.1). Lineage (NCBI taxonomy): Eukaryota > Metazoa > Cnidaria > Anthozoa > Scleractinia > Dendrophylliidae > Cladopsammia > Cladopsammia gracilis. The sequence goes on along the minus strand of JAJGOT010000173.1, from coordinate 44,013 downwards.
TTCTTTAAAGAAATTCCGCTCTTCATTAAGAATTTCTTTTGGATCTTTAATCCTAGTGCCGTTGTGGTTAATCAAATATGTTATATGTTTTCGCCGGTGGTTTAATTTTTCTAAATTAAGAAAATATTTGCTGTTTTTTTCTCCCTGCTCATACCAGCGGGCTCTGCTTCTTATAATAGCACCCCGTGTTTTTTCAGATTGAAAATCAGAAAGTTTGATTTTGATTTGCTCAAGTTCGGCTTTGTCATCTTCACTGTATGTTGTCTGAAGTTTAGTGCTCAGTTGAGCAAACCTAGATGTAAGGAGTTTCTCTTCATCGCGGTTACGCTTTGCTTTCATTTTGGAAAACCGAACTGTCAAGCCTCTGATCTCCATCTTGACCATTTCCCAAAACAAACCTTTGTCTTCAACCTCTTTGTACTTTTCAATGAATTCTGGAATTTTGGAGCGTACTAAAGCTACGTATTCATTGTCAGATAACAAAGAATTATTAAACCACCAAAAGCCTGGACCGCGAGGCGCGGTTTCTTCATCAAAACAGATAGAGAGAATTAAAGCAGAATGATCGGAGAAGATGTTAGGCATGATTCTACATTCTTGAATTAACTTTTGCAAAAATTTTGGGATGAAAAAATAGTCAAGTCTGCTTTGTATCTTCATCGACGGGTTGCTCCAAGTGAAACCGATATTATGCAAGTTTACTATGCGCCATGCGTCCACAAAGCTGTGAACCCTGATTGTCGACTCAAACTCAATTACTGCTGTATTTTTTGAATCGAAAGGCCTGCCACCTTTCTTGTCCATGGCATTCATAACGCAGTTGAAATCGCCACCTAACACAAGGTTCTCATTTGCATATGCAGATAACACAGAACTGGACAGATCCCTAAGGAAAAGTATTTGTTGAGAAGGATCATTTGTAACCCCAATCCCCAACCTGGTCGTTTCTACATCTTACCTAAATACACAAGCAAGGGAATCCTGGTCGTCTTATAATATCTAGTAATAGTCACCCTACTGAGCACATATCTGAATTCGTCGATTTCCACCTACAACCTTTAGTTAAAATGCTACCATCTCACATCAAGGACACAACTCATTTTCTTCTCAAACTGCAAGAACTGGGATCTCTACCTGACAACGCTATTCTCGTCTCTCTTGATGTTTCATCTCTCTATACAAACATTCCCCATAAGGAAGGAATCGACGCATGTAGTCACTACCTTAACGCCAGACATCACAAATCCGTTCCAACTGAAAGCCTTTGCGACCTAATTCGTATGATTTTCGGAATGAATAACCTTGTCTTCAATGGTCAGCACTTCCTACAAATACATGGAACTGCTATGGGTACTCGCATGGCTCCATCCTATGCCAACCTATTTATGGGAAAATTTGAAGAAAAAGCTATAGCTGACGCCCCCTTTAAGCCTTTCGTCTGGTGGAGATTCATCGACGACATTTTCATGGTGTGGACGGAAGGTGAAGAAAATCTAGAAACCTTTATTAAATATCTCAATTCTCTTCACCCCACCATCAAATTCACACACGAATATTCGAAGTCTTCTATTCAGCTACTCCCGTTTCTTGACGTACAAGTCCAGTTAATCGACAATCACATCCAGACGGACCTGCATACTAAGCCCACGGACAAACATCAATATCTCCTCAGATCTTCCAGTCACCCGGAGCACACGAAGCGTGCTATTCCTTTCAGTCTCGCCTTACGATTACGACGCATTTGTTCTACTGACACTTATTTTGACAAGCGCTCTAATGAACTTATCGACCACTTAACAAAGCGAGGTTACAATCGAAACTTCCTTAAACATGAAGTCAACCGCGTGCGATCTATACCCCGTTGTGATACCCTCAAACCTAAACAGCAAAACAAAACAACTGATCGTACACCTTTTGTTATTACCTTCAATCCAGCTCTTCCAAACACCTCAAAAATTGTGAAAAAACATCTTAACATTCTCAACTCCTCTACCCGCTGTAAAGAAACGTTTCCTAATCCTCCTGTCCTAGCATACAGAAGAAACGCAAGTCTTCGTGATCTTCTAGTGAAAACAAAGCTACCCGACAACTCTGACCCTGATGACCGTAGAATACCACCTTCTCCGGGTATCCACAGATGCAATCATCCGCGCTGTCTAACCTGCCCTTTCTTAAAAGAAAACCAAGATAAATATACATTTTCCGCAACTAGTGAAGAAAGACATATCAAGGAACGCATTACCTGCAACTCTAGAAACCTTATTTATATGATCGAATGTAGAAAATGTCAAAAACAATACATCGGTGAGACTAAACGCAGACTCAACGAACGCTTTGGAGAACATCGCCGCTCAGTGACTAAACCTCATTTACTACAGACGCCTACTCCAATCTCACAACACTTCAACCAGCCAGGCCACTCACTCAATGATATCATACTCATTCCCATCGAGCTCATGAAAAACATAAGAGACTCTGTCAGAAAGGCGCGTGAAGCTCATCTCATTGACAAAGCAAAAACACTAGAACCTTCGGGTATTAATAAACGCGATGAACTGCACTAATAATGTTATCTTTACAAAACTGCCTGTCATTATTTAGTCAACTATTATATTTGTCAGTTTATCGTAGGACGCTTTTTTTATTTACCTGTCAATGTAGTAACCTATCATGTTTCTTGGTTCCATATTTTAAACTTTTAAAATTGTAACGATATTAACGTATATACTCATTTTTATTTTAGCCCCCGTCGAAGGTTTGTGTTTCAAACCAAAATATCGGGCACAAAATATATATCTTTTATTTTACTTTATTTTTCTTGAGTCAATCTTTTCTCGGCCGTACGGATCAGTTTGCCGTGTTATTTTATTTTATTATTATTTTATTCAAGTTTTTCTACTGATCCAGATCTTTGTCACAGATCCGGCACCTCTCATTGGTTTGTAGTTGTGGTTTCTACTGTTCATTGTCTTAACTTCTATTTGGCCATCCAAACATAGAAATAAAAAAACAAAACAAACACAGTCAACAGAATTTGCACAAGGCTACATAAAATTTTGTTTTGTTTGGTAACAGTTGCACAGTTGGTTTAATGGAATCTTGCAAATACATCTGTGACATGAATAAATTCATTCTATTAGTTTCACAGGCAATAGGCAATAGGTCTCAGTGAGGTTAGCAGATGTCACCAATGCTCTCCTTGTAAATGCTGGGAAACGCCTTTCCATCTCATATAGGCTCTGTTAGCGAAGTCATATGTTGCACGTCCTCGTCATCCGTAGTCCCTGGAAATGCTAGCAACCGCTAGCAGCTAAGCAACAGTGGCGAAAGGCGAGTGTCCGGAGCCTTTAAATAACCGGAACTAGTGACTAAAGGAAGGAAAACCCCGACAGAAAAACCCTGGCCCTCCAGGTTGGAGGTTGGGCGTGGGGCTAATCACCCCACCCCGTAAAAAAAAAGCTTGATTACGGAAACTGGAATCTCAAAGAACACAGGCTATACTGGGTGTAGTACAACGACATGCTGCACTCCAGACGATGCTTTTATCACCTGGATCGACGGAGCTATGACAACTATGAATGAAACCCGAAAGGGAGCCCATTCTCCGAACAAGTTGTTGGCTGACCCTAAAACCAAGGTTAAGATTGGATGTTGGAACGTGAGAACGATGTTCTCAGTGGGAAAAACAGCTCAGATTACATCCGAGATGGCTTGTTACAGCATTGACATACTGGGGATTAGTGAGTGTAGGTGGTCAGGATTTGGACAGTTGAGAACGCAAACAGGCGAAACCATCATATATTCCGGCAGGGACGACGATATACATCAGAGTGGAGTGGCAATAATCATGTCCAAGAAGACTACACTCAATGTTTAGACAGCTGGAGAGCGATCAGCGATCGCATTATGGAAGCCCGTTTCCACTCACGCTTCATCAAGACGACAGTGATTCAGGTTTATGCTGCCACGAATGAAGCGGGCGAAGAAGAGAAGGACGATTTTTATGAGCAACTGCAAAAGATCATGGATGAAGTACCACGCCATGACATGGTTTTGGTAGTGGGTGATTGGAATGCAAAAGTAGGTGAACAACAAGTTGGAGAGGAAGGAATTGTAGGAAAGTTTGGTATGGTAGGAGAAAGATGCGACAATGGGGAGCGAATGGTGTCTTTCTGCACATTAAACAATCTTGCAATTGTTTCCACTATGTTTCCTCATAAAATGATTCATAGATACACGTGGACCTCACCAAATGGACAACATCACAACCAAATCGATCACATGGCTGTTCGCTCCAATTTAAAACGATCAGTACAAGATGTTAGAGCGTATAGAGGCGCAGATTGCTCGAGCGACCATAATCTGGTGATTGCTAAGACATGGTTAAAGCTTATACGAAAGGGCAGAAGGGTAGAGCAAGTCAGGAAATATGAGACTAGTAAGCTAGCCGTGCCAGAAATTAGGAAACAATTTCAGTTAAAACTAAAGAACAGGTTCAGCTAGTTATCGCTGGAGGACGAAGATGGCGAAAACAGGCACGAGGACGAGGGCACAGTGGTAAATGAACACGAAGTAGAGAAGTGGAAAAAGATCAGAGAAAGTTATTGTGAAACAGCTAAAGATGTGTTAGGTTACAGAGCAAGGAAAACTAAAGGATGGATCAGCCCCGAAAACTGGAAAGGTATTGAAGAAAGGAGACAGCTAAAACAAAAGTCAGTTGGTACAAGGTCAGAAAGGTTGAGACTCAAATCACAAAAGGAATACAGAAAGAAAGATATAGAAATGAAGAGAAGTTTGAGAAAGGACAAGAGAGAGTGGGCTAATAATATAGCCCAAGAAGCTGAGGACGCTGCAAAGCGTGGGCAGATGAAGACCGTTTACGATGCTACATGTGAACCATCAAAGAAAAATTGAAAATTGACACAGTGAGAAATAAGGCACAGAAGTTGTTGACCAATGAAGATGAGGTGCGACAGAGGTGAAAAGATCACTTTGCAGAAATACTGAACAGACCGAGCCCAGAACTGGTGACTGAGGTGGATAGCGAGGTGGAGGTGATGGACGAAATACCTTCAGGCCCCATAACTAAGGCTGAGATTAGGAGCGCCATTAACAGCATGGGCGCAGGCAAAGCACCTGCAGTGGATGGTATAACCATGGAACTGTTCAAAGCTGATATAACAACAACAATTGAAGTGCTACATGACCTCTTTTGTGCAATATGGGTTAGTGAGTCCATTCCTGCAGATTGGAAGAAGGGTCTTATTGTCAAACTACCTAAGAAAGGGGATCTCACTAAGTGTGGAAACTGGAGGAGGATAACTCTGATGCCTGTCGCGGCAAAAGTGTTGGGTAAGGTGTTGATAGGAAGAATATCGGACGGTGTTGATGCAAAGCTACGCAAGGAACAGGCTGGTTTCAGACAAGGAAGAAGTACGATAAAACAGATTTTTGTCCTCCGCAACATCGTGGAGCAAGCAATAGAATGGAATTCCAGCTTGTATGTATGCTTTGTCGATTACGAAAAGGCCTTTGATAGCCTTGATAGGGAAACCTTGTGGAAGATTATGGAGAGTTATGGGATCCCACCAAAGCTTGTTAGAATGATCAAGGCAATGTACGATGGTAACCAATGTGCGGTGGTTGATGGTGCAGGTCTAACTGGCTGGTTTGATGTGAAGTCTGGCGTGAAACAGGGTTGTAATATGTCTGGGTTTTTGTTCTTGCTTGTAATAGACTGGATCATAAGAAGAACGTTAGAGGGTGACAACACAGGCATCAGATGGAAACTGTGGTCCAAGTTAAGCGACTTGGACTTCGCTGACGACATCGCACTTTTATCCAGCACAAAACAGCAAATCCAACAGAAAGTGAGTAGCCTCAGCAACAACAGTAAGGAAACCGGGTTAAAGATTAATTCTGTTAAGACCAAACTCCTCCTGCTTAACACGACAAACAACGAAAAGGTGCAGGTCGACGATCATGACATAGAAGAGGTAGAACGTTTTGTGTACCTGGGTGCACATGTTAGCACCTCAGGCGGTACGGAAGATGATATCCAAGCGAGGTTAGGCAAAGCAAGAGCGGCGTACAACAAATTAGGAAAGATATGGAAGAACAGTCAGTTTACCTGCAAGAACAAGATCAAAATCTTTAAGTCTAACGTCATCTCGGTACTGTTGTATGGTTGTGAGACCTGGAGAATGACCCAAACAGATGAGAAAAAGCTGGATGCGTTCCTACATAAGAGCCTTTGCCGGATATTAAAGATCTATTGGCCAATGCGTGTAACCAATGAGGAGATAAGAAGAAGAACGGGGTTGGAAACGATAAGCAGTCAGGTGGCAAGAAGCAGATGGGCATGGCTAGGTCACGTCCTCAGAATGGATCACAACACACATCCAAGAATTGCACTGACATGGGTACCGGAAGGCAAGAGGAAGAGGGGTCGACCGCGTGAAACATGGCGCAGAACTGTCGAGAGAGAGTTAAGGATGAAGGGGTTAAAATCATGGGCAGAGGCAGCAGCAGTTGCGGCGGACAGGACAGCCTGGAGACAGAGCTTGCAGCCCAATATATATATATATTAGTTTCACCAGTTTCATTACCAATGGATATCTTTTTAACCTCCCTGGCTCATTGAACTTCTTGTCATTGAACTTCCTTTGATGATGATTGCAGTATGTTCACTAGAATAGAAACAATTGAAACATTACTTATGTTTCACTTTAAACCGAGTGTGAAACTCAATTTTATTCCCACACATGATAAGTAATTGCTCTTTTCTTTTATCTTTTGAAAAAAGTTAGTTTTTATTGAAAAGTATTGTGTTTTAATTAATTTTTAATTAAGTCCCACCCCGAATAAGTGATGCCCTTGAAAAAGTGGCGCATTAAGTTAAAAAAAAAAACGTCACAATGCTGTATCGAGTAAATACAATATCCTTAATATTATTATTGATTTCAAAGATTTGAATTGTGTTCTATTTTGGTATTCGGGAATAACTTATGGATTTAGTGTAATGCATTCCAATGAGTCGCCTAATATTCCTTTTACAGTGTTTATTATTATAAGTGTTGTTAATTTATTATTTTTGCTCTTATCACAAAATAAACCAAATGACTCAGTATGAACTGCTTTCTTGGGTCCAGATATGGGCAACATACAGTCCTGTTAGCATTCAGAAATACTTTGGAGGTTGACATCATCATTGGTAGTAGTGTTGTTGATTATTATAAGTATTATTATCATAGCATCATTTTAAAGCCAACTAATTTTTGTTGTTGTTATTGCCTAAGGCTTGAGACTTGGGCAGGTACATGTCTACCAGCAAGCAACGAAGAAGACCAGTGACGACAAGAAACCACTGGGCAGAGAGAACATCGTGCATCGATTACGAAGACTTCGAACAGCCCAGGCACACCGATTGAGTAATGAGAATGGAACAAAATCAGCGACTACAAACGCTTCGAGAAAATGCCACCTTTAGAATTCTGAACGAAACCGATCTGAGGAGAGACGACACCGAAGCTGTCGGACAAAATGCATTTTGTTAGACGCAACGAGAGTGAGCAAGAAAATACTCTTGACAAATAGCATTCAAACGGATGGAGAACAGCCAATCAGCCTTTGCACCAGAAACAATGAGTTCAGAGTGAGATGGCCAAATTTCACGGTACTATTAACAGTTTACAACACATGTAAGGAAATTAAACTTGGCCTATAAGTCTTACTATATATACAAAACAAGGTTGGGTGCTTTAGCAGTAGACTTTCTTTAGGTTTGACTGATATTGAGGATATTTTAGATTGATGTTTATTGATAATTATAATTAAGACTTAAGTCTTGTAGTTGTACAAAATTTAACCCTCTGAAAATATTATGACATAACAGCGATAGAATTACAGTGAACTTGGCCCATAACATTTTATCTGGGTACCCTTTCACCTTTTACGCTAGCTGTATGCATGGTATCAACATGTAATTTCTCTTTCAAGTATGATCAAAACTACAGATCACACTGATGGAAAGTATTTCAAAAAATTAATATTCAATAGTTACATGATGTTAGCATCATTGTGAATGACCAGTGAGTTAAATATACATTGCATATCTTGAGTTTACGGCATTCCTTGTAAAGTAGTCCAATAAGAAATATGATTCAAATGGTTTAATTAGGAGGATTTTTGTTTTCAATTTGGATAAAAACATTTTATCAATATCAAGAAAAAAGCATTTTTCTGTTAGCAATTACCAGCTAATGTGTAGCGGCTATATTACGGTAAACATGCACATGATTGTATGTATTTCATACATTGCTTGTGGTATTTGCAGATAATTTGTTGCTACAGCTTGAATATTCATGTTTTGTGATCAATTTCTTAATTCTCATGACCGGTATAGTAAATGTAATAGTGTTATTGTTGGGAGAATCTTGAGCCACTTTCTCAACCAATCGAAAATACATCCAAAACAATCATGACTTGCTCACACAATTTCTTAATTCTCATGGCCTGTATCCTAATTATAGTAGTGTTATTGTTGGGAGAATCTTGCGCCACTTTCTCAACCAATTTAAAATAAAACCAAAACAATCATGACTTGCTCGCACACATTTTCCCATTTTTGGCACTGGCTAACTGTAATTGCTCCGAGTTTTGATTGTTTCATTGGATTGACTGTGTGTGTGTGTGTTGTGACTGGCCAAAGTAATCACTTTGGTTTTGGTTTTATGACACTTGATTGAAAACCAATCTATGACAATGCTACATGTAATTACTACTATAGTTGTTGGTATGTTCTGTGCTCTACTATTCTATGTTACTGTAGTCTCATTATTGTTTTTGGTGAGATTAAATTATTATTTTTTACTTCAACTGTCCCAGTTGTTGTCACTTTTTGTACAGCATCACTCTTCAGCAGCAGTTAACTCCTGCAATCTCAACCATTCAAGAAAAATAGTGAATTGGGTTAGCAATTATTTGATTCCCAGTATATTGCACAAAAACTACAGCAGTGTCAAAGGGGAACAGGTTAATTTGGAACATAGCACCCACAAGCTCCAAAATTAGAATTTGAGACAGCAGGAGTTAGCTGTATTCCTGATAACCAACTCTCATCCAATCAAAATAAACAGAACACCACTACATATTGTACTGGACTCAGGTCCACAACAGTACTATACATCCACTTTCAGACCGATTTTCCATCTGACAATAATTAAAGAAGAGAGGTGGGGGGGGGGGGGTGGATCGGAGTGCCTGAGGGTCTTTTGGTGCCCAGTCCCATAGCAGTTACAGCGACCCACAGCTCAAAGCAACACGTTCTCAGGTCTAAATTCACCATTATCCTGAATTGTCAAATTGCTCTGAATTCATGATTATAGTGAATTTAGAACACTGTTTCCCAGGACATTTCAGAAAAGAAGAAATCAAAAAAGCATGTTACTTGGACTGCGGGATTCGAACCCGGAACTACCGCTACTAGGAACGTCTTCTTACCACGAGACCACCGAACAACAAGGCGATGGGAAATTATATCTACAAGGTATTTATTTGAGTTTTGCATAGAATATCATTGATCTACAGTGATTAGGCCGAAGCGCTGAATTCAAATGGTTAGCTTTTTGTTGAGGCTTGGTAATCAAACTTTTCCATTTACTTTCTACAATTATTTTCAAGCGAGTGATTTTATAGGCTTACTACAGGGTGTAGAATAAGCGCATTAATTTTATTAGGTTAAAAAATTGAGATTTGCTCAACGAGCAGCGTGGTGGTCTAGTGGTTAGAAGAGAGGATAAGTTAGCGAAGGGTCGTAGGGTCGTAGGTTCGAGTCCTGTCCGAACACTAAGGATTGTTCTTTTTCAACGAAAATGCTGATTTCCCAGAATTCCTTTCAGACTGTCAGTGTTCTAAATTCACTATAATCATGAATTCAGAGCAATTTGACAATTCAGGATAATGGTGAATTTAGACCTGAGAACGGGTTGGCTCAAAACCCAGTACCAGTTCCCATTTATTTTATTTTATTTTAGGAAGATAGGAGACTGAGTGCAAGTTAAATGGAAGAGAATGGGAACGTGAATGTCTCAAATTTCGAGGCCATATCTCCTTCCCCGTCGCTAAAATTTTGCGGTGCACCCGCCCAGAGCTTCGCGAGGTTCTGCGAGACACCTATTTCTAGGTGGTAATTCATGACGATGAGAATGCGAAGTGTACAATAAATGTTGAGCCACGTAGCACTGGTGATACAAACAAGGAATCAGAGAATTGACTGTTTGTAAATTACAGCTCTCTCCTAAATAGATCAAAACCTCCCGCTCGTGCGGAATGAAAACAATACATACCACTCGATATTGTTTGTCGTGTGCTCAGCTAGAGACCGCACGAGCAGCCAAGAGTACAAAGAAAGCCAAGTAGTATACAGAAATGATTTACACATAAATGCTGTGACAACTGTGACGTCCTGAAATAAAAATAAAAATATTTACCCTAGAATAAGATCCTTAAGCCGGCAAGCATTCTGAATGAGAGGTCCTTCGAGCCAAACACGCTGTTGCAACGTCCTTATGCGAAGGCTTGTTGGTAAGTCGGCAAGTCCATCCATGCTACAACGAACTCTCGGAAACCCTTACCATCAGCTGTGACCATGGGCCAGTATGGAGCCGAAGGCCATTGCGTTACTAAGAGAGTCCCAGCGGCTTTGCAGTTACGCATATGTAAACGACACAGGGAATTAAAGAAATGGGAGGACATACATAATTATTCTCTCCTAATCAGTCTAACACAAAAGCATCAATATCTTCGGAACCAGGATTCCAAAATCTTGAATTAAACATTAGTAATTTATTATTGAGATGGTTCGCAAATCGGTCGATAGAATGAGGCCCCCAGATCTGATCAATTATAGTAAAAATGTGCTGAGATAAACCCCAATCATCTGGATCGTAAATACGACTCAGAAAATCTGCCTGTTCGTTTTGGGATCTCGGAATCCACTCCATTTCAATGGACATTTTGTTTGCGCAGCACAAATCAAAAATAGAGAACGCTTCCTTCTGTAAATGATCTTTGCCGCTCCCGCATGATATTATCCTCGGGACATTCTGGTTATCTGTGAACCATTTGACTGAACAACCTGACAACTTGTCAATAAGCGAAAGCAAAACATATTTGACCGCTAGGATTTCCATTGATGTAGAGCTAGCTTGTATTTTGTCGCGTTCAACTGGCCAGAAACCAGGTCTTTGCCACACTGGACGGAAAACCCCTAAAACCTGAATCACTTGCATCGGAATAAACAACACCCACAACACTAGACTAGGAACCATAGTCTTTCCATTAAAAAAAAAAAAATCAATGTTCTTCAGCCAAAATGAAATTTCATTTGCCATGCCTGGAGATAAAGGGAGGCGTTGCTCCCAAGAATTTCTTTGTTCTATGGCATAATAGCAATTTCGCGTAAATAATCTTACAATATTCCCAATGGGACATGACATGGAAATAATCTGTCCCGTGATAGATGCAAGCTTTCGGGCTCGAATGTATTTTCTCGACGCGCATTCCTCCACTGATCATGCCAGATTGAAAATCTAAAACGACTCCCAGAAAAGTAACTTATTGAGAAGAAACCCAATTCGACTTCTCTTCATTACTCATGCGCGAAGCGGCATGAGGTAAGGTTTCGGCTCCGTTTTTCTTGTTATTATTTTTATTTTTTGTGTCACGATTTTGCATGCAAATTTATGCACGCATATTTTAAATTGTGCACTTCCGGTTCATGTCTTCGCCATTTACACTTCCTGTTTAGTGACTTCCGGCTACTGTTACTTCCCGTAAAAGAGCGTTACTTACGTGTCACGACAGCATCTCCTACAACCCTGCGTACATTACTATTTTCACGTTTGGTATATATAAGGCTTTAATAGAAGCTTCATTGTGGTACAGCCTTCATTTCCAAAACATTTAATAGTAAACAACGTGGTTTGCAGGAACGATGACTGAATGAAAGGAGTAACTTATCTTCAGGTCGGACATCTTCTTATCATGTTTAAAATATATCATAAAATTTTCTTACGCATGCGCATGAGTAAAGGCTGCTTGGAGCCTCTTGTTTATTGTGAATCCAGAAACAAAAATACCATGTCGCAGCTCTCTCAAACGAACGATCTCCTCCAATACCATCATCTAAATACAAAAGGATAGGATACCCTTGGTTCCTCCAAAATTTTACTAGTTGTCTCATAACCTTGGAAAATACGTAGGAAGCGCAACGTCCAATGGATTACAAAACTCAGGATAATGTGGCACTTCTTGAATACAACCTCGAACGAGCAACTCTGAAATTGCTTCATTAACAAATCCTCGGTGGATAAGAGCGAAATTCCTATTATCTATTGAATATGACAAAGGTGTTTGATTGAATGTTATTGTATAACCGTGTAATATGATCTCTAAGACAAATTGCGATGCACCAATGTCACGCCAAAATTTTGCATTTGCCTTTAGTTTGCCTTCAACAAAGTCTGAAGCCACGGTAAACTGTTCATACTCGAACGTTTCACTGTTTAGTTCCATAAGAGAGGGTTGCGGTACTAGACTGTTTTGGGCGCGAACAGGCGGAGGCCCAGTGACCTCGGCGGCCACATCTAAAACATGTGTCGAACTGCCGGTCGCCAAAATAGCGTCCGCTTTGGGGACAAAAATAGCGCCAATTATGAGCTGTAAAACCAGCATTGGCATAAGATTTTTCTTGAGCCAAATTAGCTGACTAAGGCATTTGAACTTTTCTTTTTCTCCTGAACAGATTTGAGCTTATCGGCGGCTCTCTTTTCAGCCTTTTTGATTTTCTGCGTCGACTTCGTTGTCAGCCAACTCGTCATCGACATACTCGTTAATAGTGGACCAACCAAATTCCGATTTGTCGGCAATCTTTATCAATTTCTGCCTTTCCTTAAGTAGTGAAATACCTTCTTTGAGTTCCTCTTTCGCCTTATCAGAGTTGCCACTTTCCAGAGCCGTCAAAGCCCTCTCACTTCTCTTGCAGACTTTCTGGTTTAGCTTGAACTGCTGCTCGTTTCCCTTCTTCTTGAACGTATGTTTGTCCGTCGGCGGCTTCCACTTCACTGGCGAACTGAGTAGTAAGGTCGGCTTGCTGCTGCAGCAGGGTAGGCTGCAGACCAGAAACTGCGTCTGAACAGCTTGAAGAATGGAATCTTTTTGGGCATCTAAAACTGCTTGTAGACTCCTTCGCGCTCACCCATCCGGACTGTGGAGATAGAATAAAATAAAAATGGATGAGTAATGTGCGATACTGAAGCGAACACCAAGAGGACGAAAGCAACCTCAACACGCCCTTAAGTACCCAATTCAAATCCCTTGATAATACATACCGTCGAGAGCATATTTTTTCGCTTATTTACAAACCGCGAAAAAATTCGTTTTATACAGTTTGGTTGTCTCCTTTAATTACATAAGTTCTTTAGCTTAGTTTTAAGTTATCGCGTACTGATAGTGTAGTTTGAGTAATGTAGAACAAAGATCCCTTTAAGACACTGTGTCATAATCATAAATATTTCAAACATTGTAAAGTTGTGATTCCTTCCCCCTGTCTGTCTGTCTTCGTTTTGCATGGTTTTGACATAATGCGAGGTGTTTTGAGATGTTGCATAAGTTCTGCAATTTATGGGGGGGGGACCAGAAAACCAAGTAAAGTAATAAGTGCTCAGGCACCAGCTATTTGTTTCCCGTGATACTGAAAACAGAGAGGGGATGAAATTTTATTGCATTCTGGTGCGCGGTTTTTAATTTCAGTGAAAGTCAGCAATGTATGAAACTTCTAAACCACTAACATCCTACAGCAACGATGTATCCCACCCCGTAAATGATTTTTTCGAAAAAAAAGATCGTAAGGCGGGACTCTACCCAATGCCATTTTACGCCACTTTACAGGGGTTTAATGACAATATTTCGTTGACGGTTTGGGCATTCCAAAAGTTCTATGTTCCTTCCATGACTCGATGTTATGGGGTGTTTTGCAAATTGTTTGGTGATTTTTGGGTAGGGCAGGCGATATTTTTTCTCGAAGGATTTGTGAAATTTGGAGAAATGATAAATATTGACAATTTAATGAAGTTTTAGAATTTGAAGTTACAAAATTAGTGGATTGACACCAAAATAGTCTACTATCAACCTGGAGTGCTCTTAAGTGGGTATCAACTCTTTGTCGTTTCCTTTCCGTCCCCATCTTTAAACCTTCCATAATTTAATTACTCATGCACGAAGTGGCATGAGGTAAGGTTTCGGCTCCGTTTTTCTTGTTATTACTCATGCGCGAAGCGGCAAGAGGTAAGGTTTCGGCTCCGTTTTTATTATTTTTTGTGTCACGATTTTGCATGCAAATTTATGCCCGCATATTTTAAATTGTGCACTTCCGGTTCATAGCTTTGCCACTACACTTCCTGTTTAGTGACTTCCGGCTACTATCACTTCCGGTAAAAAAGCGTTACTTCAGTGTCACGACGGCGTCTCCTGCAACCCTACTTACATTAACAATGTTCACATTTGGTATATATATATATAAGACTTCGAAGAATCACTGCCTTCATTGTGGTACAGCCTTCATTTCCAAAACAATCAATAGTAAACAACGTGGTTTGCAGGAACGATGACTGAATGATGGAGTACATGTGGGACATCTCATGATGTTTAAAATGTATCATAAAACTTTGTTACGCATGAGTATAGGCTGAATGGAGCCTCTTGTTATTTTTATTTTTTGTGTCACGATTTTGCATGCAAATTTATGCACGCGTATTTTAAATTGTGCACTTCCGGTTCATAGCTTTGACACTACACTTCCTGTCCCTGTAATGCTTGGAACAAGAGCTCTCGATTGGTGGAAACCAGAATGCCAACCCTTTTAAAGGCACTACTTATTGTTGGCTTTTCATCTTTTGTCAGAACGTGCGTTGACAGAGATTTCGATTTCTTCTAACTGAGTGAATTTCGTCAAATCCTCGAATTTTTGCAACCAAACTGAATAATAACAAAAGTTAAATAATCTTTAAATCCCATAAATCGCAATCACAATATATCTAAGTTCCCCTCTAGAATACCTAAAGCTACAATGTAAGATAAGTTAGAAGGCAATTTTAGACATCGAAATAAGAAAACTGATTTTTTATGATTTTGTTTTGAAAGATCAAAAAAATAGAAAATGGCAGCCAAAAACAACATTTAAAATATCGTATTTAATTGAGCTTTTAATTTAATGACGTAAAATTTAATGATATGATAGCCCTTTGAAAACTCTATATGGTATCAAATTTGGAAAAAAATCAATTTGATTGACAGCTGTCAATCAAAATTAATTTATGCAATCTTTTGAGGTTTAAAGGTCATGATTTCAAATTTCACAGGGTGGTAGCCCATCAACGAGTCTACATTATGTGCTATTTTGACATCTGTCAGGTTGATTGACAGCTGTCAATCAGACCTAATATCGCGTTTTAAACCAAAATATTGCCCTTGCGTGATTCGGTATAAATGGAAGCACGCCTACTTTGGAACAATAATTATATATCTGATAGATGCATACGTAATATGGAGAAAAATAAAAAGCAGGCGTCTACGCGTGTGTGCGAAAGGATGAAACTATTCGTTCCAGTCCCTTACAGAGCAAGTATAAATAAGAGCTGTGCATCTAATTTCGGCCCAGTTCAAGTAAGAATCCTTTGGTGCTGTTACCTTCGTGTTCCCACCATGTCCAGCGAGCAAGCTCCCGTGGCGGAGGTAGTTGCAGATAGTTCAAGCGCTTCTTCAGTCAGCTCAAGCGCCTCAACCAGGCCCAGCTAACCAGAATCGTTATACTTGTAAACTTTTCTTTAGTATTTGTCCGGCTATTTAGCCGTTTCATCGCTTGTTCCCCCGCGGCTCCACGTGCTCGCCGGTTTTTATCTCCTCACCCTGCTCCTTGTCCCTTATCCGTTAGCCTCGTTTCTTTCTAAAGTTTTTCGCTTCCCTACAGCTTTAATGGAATTTACACGCTTTTATATTTGGTTGTTGAGCTATTTATAGCTTTGCGTGCTTCGCTTCGCAAACACCGGGTTTGTGCAGTACTCTTCCCTCGGTCCCCCCCCCCCCCCTTTCAGTTTGTACGCTTATTATGTTTGTACGTTTATTTTTTGCGTATTTTGCCTCATAAACATCGGGTTTGTGCAGTGCTTTTCCCTCATTTCCCATTTTAGTTTGTACGCCTGTATTTGTCCAGTTTTGTTATGCGTACTTTGCCTCACAAACATTGGGTTGGTGCAGTGCTTTTCCCTCGGGTCCCTTTTTAGTTTGTACGCTTGTTTGTGACGTTTTGTTATATGCGTTCTTTGCCTCACAAACACCTGGTTTGTGAGGTGTTTTTGAAGTTTGTACGCCTTTATTTGTGACGTTTTGTTAATATGCGTACTTTGCCTCACAAACATCAGGTTTGTGCAGTGTTTTTGAAGTTTGTACGCCTTTATTTGTGACGTTTTGTTAATATGCGTACTTTGCCTCACAAACATCAGGTTTGTGCAGTGCTTTTGAAGTTTGTACGCCTTTATTTGTCACGTTTTGTTATGCGTACTTTGCTTCACACACATCGGGTTTGTGCAGTGCTTTCAGGAAGTTTGTACGACTTTATTTGTGACGTTTCGTTATGCGTACTTTGCCTCGCAAACATCGGGTTTGTGTAGTGCTTTTGAAGTTTGTACGCCTTTATTATGCGTACTTTGTCTCACAAACACCGGGTTTGTGCTGTGCTTTTGTCATGTAGCAGCTCTCGTAAGGTCTCACACCATTGGTTCGGAGAACAATAGAACAAACAACCCAACAATGGGCTCCAGACCTAAAAACAATACAAGCTGTGTTTTACAAGGCCAATGAAAATAGAGGTTTCGGAGAGCTGCTACACTACTGGAAGTTTGTACGCCTTTATTATGCGTACTTTGCCTCACAAACATCGGGTTTGTGCAGTGCCTTTGAAGTTTGTACGCCCTTATTTGTCACGTTTTGTTATGCGTACTTTGCTTCACAAACATCGCGTTTGTGCAGTGCCTTTGAAGTTTGTACGCCTTTATTTGTGATGTTTTGTTAATATGCGTACTTTGCCTCACAAACATCGGGTTTGTGCAGTGCTTTTGAAGTTTGTACGCCTTTATTTGTCACGTTTTGTTAATATGAGTACTTTGCCTCACAAATATCTGGTTTGTGTAGTGCTTTCGAGGTTTATACGCCTTTATCTGTCAAGTTTTTGTTATGAGTACTTTGCCTTACAGACATCGAGTCTGTGCCATGCTTCGCTCAGTTCCGTTGAAGTTTGAAAATGTTGGTTTTTATTACCCTGGGTCTGCTTGTTCCTGTATTTATTTTTATGTTTTAAATTTTGCAGATTCGTTATTTTTCATGTCATTGGCATCCTATTGTTTCCTTTTCTATAGTATTGTTGCCAGTTCTACCCGGTTTAGCACTCTTTTATTGTGCGTTCCGCCTTTATTAGTGGATTTTATGGTTCGTGTGTTTATCTTGGTGTTAAACTCGAAGTTTACATACTTCGGTAGTTATCCGTATTCCTTTCCGTTTATTCTTTATTTTCCTGTCATTTGCGGAGTTTGTTTCGTTCCGCGTCCTCTCCCGCGCCATTTATCTCTATTCCTTATTTTCCCATGGTAGCCTGAAAGGGTGTACAATGCCCTAGTCGGATTACTGACGCTCAGGTTGCCATCCCTTGTGTGTGTTCTCTCGCAAGTTTCCCGCGCACAATCGTTTACGTTTTCCTCGACATTATATCCTGTTCACCACTCAAGGGCTGGCAGCCTTTATATCATATATATTTGTCATGTACAGAGTATAACCGTCCTTTTCAACTGTAGAGCTTTGCTTTGTCCTCTGCTTATGCTACTTAGACACCCTCAAAAGAGTTTTCTAGTTTTCTGATTTCTTGGCCGGGAGACAAGATGTTTTATCTGCCACGCCTAGGATATGTCGCTTTCTGGCTTGCAAAGGCTCCCGGAAAAAGACGCAGGTCCACATCACTTCTATGTCCTCTAGAAGGCCTAAAATTCATATCCGTGGTTGCCCTGTTCGCCTATCCTGTTCCGCGCCTTCTGCCGCGCTATTTGTTTCGCTCCCCTTTTCCCATGGTAGCCTGAAAGGGTGTCTAATGCCCTAGTCGGATTACTGACGCTCAGGTTGCCATCCCTTGGGTGGGTCTCTCGCGAGTTTCCGGCGCACAATCGTTTGCGTTTTCCCCAACACTATTCGCTCCAGACCCTTACAGAGCGAGTATAAATAAGAGCTGTGCATCTAATTTCGGCCCAGTTTAAGTAAGAATCCTCCAGTTCTTGGCAGCCGTGCTTGTTATCTCTCTCTTTCGTGCTTGCCTTCTGTGCCTCCGTGCTTTTCTTTCCCCTCCCTCCCTTTCCCTATCCGTTTTCTCTTCCTACTCTCTCAAGCACGGTCGCATATCTCCATCTCTTATTAAGCAAGCGTGAAAGGGACTGTCGCGAATAGTATGCAAAGTACAACCACTTAACTCATTAATATTCAAAATGGCGGTCGAAAACAAATCTTTGAATCTGTATATAACCACTTGATCGATGATTTTTACAGCATAGCAATAAAATTTCGTGAATTTCGTGGTTTACTGTTACAGTTACTTAATATGTTTGATTGAGATATAGAGGAAATTTATTTGTAGGATGGTATTATAAAGGCAAAAGTGCCATATGAAACGTTACATCAAATACAATACGGTATTTTATTGCTGTTAAGTGGTCGTTTTCGAAGGACCGCTAGCGCTACTTTCGGGTGGGCCGTTACTTTTGGGGGGGTCCGTTACTTTCAGGGTTCACCAGGAGGGTAAACAATTAACGTTACTTTCGGTCGGGGGAAGGGGGAGCGGCGGCCTGGAAAGATTTTTTTTGGTAATCCTGATTGCAAAGATTACTGAACGTCAGACTTTTGACTGATGGTTTCAACATTTTCGATTATTTTTACTGATATGATGGGGGAAAGCTAGCTGCAGACTGGCTGGCTGGCTGAGCAATGTGTCCACTGGTTGACTAGCTAGCTTGATGGCGGAAGAATCAGTGATCATGAGCTGGCAGGTTGACTGGCTGGCTGGTTGCGACTCAAAGGATCGGCTGACAATGAAGTAGGAACAGCCTTTTGTCTGCCAGCTCAACTGGAAATTAATTAAATTTTATCTAAAATAATATAATCCCGAACAATTAAATTCCGCGAGATTCTGTTTTGGTTTAAAACTCAACCATCTTGTATTTGGCTATTGAGGCCGTCACCCTTACAGAGGCATACAACGTTAGATTAACGAATGAGTGACTGCAATCGTTTCTTTGATGCCTGCGTAGCTGGTTGGGCCATTTGAGCCGGTTGAGATATTTTTGCCAAACAGGTTATTTTGGTCATTTGGACTGGTTGATTCATTTAGTATGATTGGGCCATTTGTATTGGTTGGACCATTTAAGCCGTTTGGGTCATTTCGCCAACTGAGTCATTTTACCAGTTGGGCCATTTGAACTGGACGGGTCATTTGCACTTTTTGGGCCATTTTTTGACAGTTGGACTGGTTGGGTCATTTGCAATGTGGTGGTTAAAATAAAACAGTTTTCGGTGGTTATTTATCTTTAGCTAATAAAACTTTAAAAAACACGAACAAAAACTAATAAAAAATGTGGTGGTTAAAATAAAACAGTTTTCGGTGGTTATTTATCTTTAGCTAACAAAAACCTGAACAAAAACTAATAAAAAATGTGGTGGTTAAAATAAAACAGTTTTCAGTGGTTATTTATCTTTAGCTTATAAAAACCTTAAAAAAGGCAAAAAAAAAAAAACCCACTAATTTCAACCATATTTTTGACAACTTATCCAAACCCGAACGAGAAGCGTTACGCAACCTTAAGAAACGACAGGACATAATAATCAAACCTGCTGACAAACGCTCTGGAACTGTAGCCCTTATAGCTCTCTCAAAATAATTAGTGCTAATTTTTTTACAATTACAGCTAGGTTAAGAAAACTTATAAGGCAGACTTTAAACAATAACTTTGGAATTAGCTGGATACTGAGGTAACTAAGAGGAAATTAAGAACAAGCTAATGGTTATGCATTAAATTTATCCATTGAAAAGTTTTGTGTTTAGTGATCAACATCTCAATATAGTTTTTTTAAACTTTTGTGAACATATTAAATAAAGTCATTGATTGATTGATTGATTGATTAGAACAATTTCATAATACACTGTACATATATTACAGTGTGACACGCCTTACTGTGAACAGCCAACAAACTTTTTCACAAGTTTTGTTTCCAAGTTTTGTAAATAACTTTGCACTCCTGTGATGAACACGAAGTGACAAATGATGAAATGTAATCTTGTCGCTTTGTGTTTATCACAGGAGTGTAAAGTTAGCTGCAAAACTTGTAAAAAAGTTTGTTGGGTTCTCACGGTAAGGTGTGTCACTGTAAAATGAACAGAATCGGTAATAAAAGATAATCAATATATTATACAACATATTTGTAATGATTAGCCTCCAAATTATAAAAACATTTATTTATTGAAAATAAAATATTCACAGTGTTTGTACCATGTAATATTGTAAGTTACAGTTTCCAAACAGGGCATTAAGGAGGCTCTTGTAAATAAATGTGCACAACCTTAGTGTGCCTGCAAATGAGGTATATTACAATGTCACCCTATTGAGGATGCACACATTAACAAGATCTAAGCTCATAAAAACTTGGCCTGGATTAACTCTCTTGGATGGTTCAGAACCCTAGTTTTCTGTTGATTCTCTACACTTTCTGCATTGGTGAAACGGAAACAAAATTTAAGTTACTTTTCAATAACTGATACATAAAATAATGTCATACTAAATACTCGAATAATTAAAAAATATGTAGTATCAAAAATTGACATTACATGTACATACCAGTAGGTGCAGTAAGAATTGCATCAAAATTTCAGGGCTGAGGCCATAACTGCCTCATGTTGAATTTTGGCATGATTCACTTACAAATTGTGTTTTTGAGCGAAAAAAAGCATTTTGTTGCTAAAATGATGGCTGATTCATGTTAGTTGATATAAGAGATGCAATTAGACCCAAACATTCCAAATCTGTGGAAAGAAATCTTTTGATGTGAAAAAGTCAATTAGGATGCTCATTAGCCAAAATGTATTTTGTATTTTTGTGTGTGAAAATACAGCAGTTGTTTTGGCCTGATTGAATCTCTTTTACTTAACTTACAAGAACCTGCCATTACTTTATAAGCAAGAAAATGCTTCCTCGGCTCAAAAACACAATTTGCTTAAGTGAACAATGCCAAAATGTGATGGTTATAAGCCCTCAGCCCTTCAATAATCATATATACATATATATTGTTCTTGGATTTTACTCAGTGCAGATGGAAAATGTGTGAGCATTAACAATTCTTTATTTCTGTATGTCAAAAACAAATTGGAAAAGACTTGGAACTGAATAAGTCTTTACCTTTATAGCAGAGCTGTTATTAAGACATTGTTTCTTATTGTAGAAACATGTATGTATTACATTGATCTGTACACACTTATTCTTGCAATTTTCAATAAATGGAACAAAAGAGACACAAGATTACCCTAGCTTAGTATTAAGGACCCATCAAGTGTACTCAGTCATATTATATATTATAATATGACTATTACAACCCTGCTGAGTGTCTACATGTAAACATTATCATAATTACATTACCAAAATATATTACCATAATGTAAAAAATGTAAAAACTGTAGGAAAGCTATTCCTTTCCTATAAATTAATTAAAAGCAATACTATGAGACCAAGTGATAGAACAAGAGGAAAAAATAAAATACAATTAACTCTCTCATAATTGGCTATATTAGGTACCTGGAGAGGTATGGTATGTAAGATGGTTGCCTGTGAGTCTATAATACAGCTTTTAACTGAGAAATCAATCAATTGAGATTTTTGCTAGAAAGTTGCTGAAGGGAGATGGTCGCCTGCCAGATTGGTCACTTAAGAGAGAGTCAACCATAGGATTTTACTATGGAGTAAATATGTAAGGCACTAACTAAACAGATTTTTTTTGTGTAACACTAGGCCTGTAAAGAACCTCTTTGGAAGTGCAAAACATTGGTCCTTCTCCAAAAAAGAATTTTCCTCTGGATTACCTATTGCACATACATGGTCAGATGGCACCTTATGACCATGTATGACATTCTGATCTGGGTAAAGTTGTCCTGCAGCAAGAACACTGAATTCTGCCTTACATGTAGACAATCAATTGCTCTGAAAAAATAGAGAAGAGAACTCATTTTAGTTGGTTAAGTCGAGTGACGTGCACACGAGCCGCAAGGAATGAGGGTGACAGCTCAAGGAAAAGTGAAAATAAGGGACTGTACTGTTTTCTTAGAAAGGCCGAGCACACGCTTGACATATGGATCAATTGGCAAGTCCGCCTACTTTTGATGCCTTACCAGGTGTGCCCGCGAATTCATAGTCTGCGTCAACATTTGGTTTTAAGTTTGTGGTATTTGAAGCAGCAATGTGAAATGAGTGGCTATATGCCCAAGTAAGCTGTGCCAAGCAAGGCTTAAAATGACAGAGATCAATCTCAGAGTGATTTCTGTCATATGTGCAGGTGTTGTTTCAAAACTGTGTACTGGAAATTTTAATAGGAGGAGAACCCCTGATGAACGATTGAGCAAGCCATCTAAAAGCTTGGAGAACATTTTTCATGTTTCAATAAACAAAGGCGAAGAACAACCTCTCTATTCGATTTTGCAACAGCTTAGTTTTTCTGTTCCTGGAAGTGATTTGCTTTTGTGCCATGTACATGAACATAATTTTTGTATACAGTTTTTTTTATTTCTCAAGAATTAAACAAGTTGTATCAAAAAAAAATCGCCTTTGTTTAATGAGGGTGATACTTTAACAGTCATGAGACTGACAAACCTGTGGCCCTCAAATTCCAGGTTAAATTGGAATTAGAAATGTTAGTTTTTGTGGAGAAAGGAAAAACTGGAGGATCTGGAGAAAAAACCCTTGGAGCAAGGAAGAGAACTAATGCACCAGTCAATGTAAATCCCAGCCCCCCCTCCCCCCAACCCCGGGACTATGCGGGGATTAGCCAGAGATTTGGCACATACATTGTGCCTCAGTAAGCGGGGCATTAGCCTTATTTGGAACGTTGTGGTACCCTGAGCGGGGATTAGGCCGGGATTAGACTTGGAAACCGCTGACCGTTTTCGCGTCCGCATTAGAATTCAAGGTAAGTTTTTCTTTGTTTGGTAGAAATGTAAATACCTTTTCATTCCATCCAGAAGGATTCACGGATGACCTTGAAAGGTATTGCCTTGGTAGTGATTGCTTTTTGATCGACGTTTGCAAACTAAAACATGTTTTAAAGTTAAATTTCCATTTTAATAGTGGATGAATTCGCATCGATGTTATGTTTGGGCTCTGGCCGATAACGCTACATATGCAAGGAAGTCTACATGTTAGCTTATACATTAAAATAAAAAATAAAACAGTAAAAAAAAAATGAAATATTTATTTAACAATTATTAGTTACACTTGACCATACTGAAAGATCCTATTTCAATACGAAATGAACGCTCATTCAGACGCCAAATTGGATTCTTGTCAAAGAATAGCCTGGGACAAAATAATATTAAGCTTATTGTCATTTTCCAGACAAGTATAAATTTCGTTCTCCCAAATTTTTGTTAAGGACTTGTTTTAGAAACAAAATTAGTATTTAATGATCATTGTCAAAGAATAGCCTGGGACAAAATAATATTAAGCTTATTGTCTTTTTCCAGACAAGTATAAATTTTGTTCTCCCAAATTTTTGTTAAAGACTTGTTTTAGAAACAAAATTAGTATTTAATGATCATTTTATTTAAAAAAATCAAACTAACTAAGCAAACATGCATCTGATATTTAAACAGATTTTTCAACTTTTTTCTCTTGTTCCTGTCAGGTTTTGTCTGTTGAGAATCAACAATGAGGCCCTTTAAAATATGGAACTGTTGTAGAACAGATAGGAAGACTTGTGGCAAGATTAAATTAGTTTTTGGGTATGAAATGTATTTTACATTTTCTAGTAAATAAACCAGACCAGACATTATTCAACATGGCTGCAGCAGCGAGATCCGTGATCGTGACGAGAGAAGTCGAAATGGCTGTAATAGTTGTGTGGGGCTATTTTACGAAGGGGGACAAGGTGATGAAAGTTATCGAAAAAAAGTTTAGGTGTCGGGTGAACAAAGAAGAAAAACGGCTCGCCAAATTTAGGGAAAGCATTAGGTAAGTTTAATTTGGATTGTTTCATTGCACATCACCCAGGACATCAAAACGAAACCTGACCTGATTTGACCTGATTCTGGCATTAAAGTATATGATAGTGATAAGGACAAACACAACAAACAAACAGTGACCATCATTGCAAGGTTTGCTTGTAGTAATGGGTTGTAGTTGTCTGGAGTGCAGTGCTAAAATGCAAAATCTGCGTGTGGAGTTGGGTACAATCTGCGTGTAGAGCTGAATAGATAGGTAAAAGTATTTTAAAGCATATGAAATATAGTGGCCCATCAGGTCGGTGCTTATCTCCGGTTTCCGTAGCATCATGAGACGATTACGAATATGTGTGTACCTTCGTCTCCTGGATGGGAAGCTACTCCTTCGCAAGGTTACCCACCAGCATTACATTTGTCGGTACCTATCTGTACACCTGGGTGGCTCCGACAGTATTCAACCAGTACTCGAACCGGGCAATTCGATCCGAAGTCCAGTGCGCTAATTGTTAGGCCACCGCATCTCCTACAATTGCTTGTAGAGAAGTTTGCATTTTCAATAAGACCCTTGTAAAGTACAAAATCACATAACAGTTGAAGGTGGCAGTTGGAACCACATAGATGTTTTTATATAAGGAAATCAATGTGCTACTCACTAGACCTCTGGGCCTTCACAAAATGCCCTGTAGATGACTGTGGAAAATAGAGAAAAGATGATAGATGTTGCGGGAGTAGGTAGGGCCACTAATAGAGAAGACGTTTCTCAAGACTTTTTATAGTGCACCAACACGATGTAAGGAACGCTATTACTTATAAAAACATCCGCCAGTAATTAAGGCCAGCAACTAAGACATTCGGCATTTTAGAATGTAAATTCGTGATAAACATTTAGCACTGAGTTTGGGAGGGAAAAATTTCAGTCCTTTCTTTCACAATCAGAAAAGTGAAACAATAAAGGTAACTAAAGTTGATTTTTGTTCACTATTAGCCAACAAGATACTGGACGTTACTGTCGTTACTCATTTTGCTAAAACGAACATAACTTGCCTTAAGGTGGCTCCATATAGTTATTGGCCAGTCTTTCAAATAAGATGTACACGACCTTATAGCTGTCTTTCGAGAGTTTTGTTTCGTGATACTAGGCACAATATACACATACACGTAGCTAAGGCTTTCTAGTTTACGGAGAAGTCTAATTTGGCAGTCTTGTCTCGTTAACATGGCAACCAATGATTAAGTTGTTGGGCTTGTTGTTCAAGGCTAGCAAATCTCTCAACCGATTTTCTCAGTTTTTACACGGTAAATATTCACGATTTTTGGTGAAACAGAAGAAACATTAATTAAGCTTAAGTCTAATCTAACAAAGCCATAAAAAAATCGGTACATAATTTTCGGCAATTTACTCACTTTTCGTTTTTTACGTTTATTGGGTTTGTGTATGTACAAAAATTGTTGTCTTTCTTTTGTGATTGAGAGCAAAGAAAATCGATCCTATCAATTTTTCAATTGTTATAAAAATTCACCGTGTGGAATGCACGCAATAAATGTTTTAGTTACCGCAAAAACCCCTTTATTTTCGTGACATCATCAAAATAAACAAACGCGCGCTCGCGCCATTTTCGTGCCCATGTCTCGCGCGCCAAAAAACTATATGCGGATATGTGCGCGAAATTTAACAAACAGAGTAGCGGCTTGGGTATTCTATCGATTTTTGACAAGGTAATGCGGTATTGCGGTATTTAGCGATTTCTTTTCGCGATATTGCGGTATTTGTCGAATTTTTTTGCGGTATTGCGGTGTTCAGAACCCCCCAATGTCCCCCTCAACTAGTTGGCATTTCATCTGCCAGTTTGAATGGTACCTTGCTTTAAGTTAAAAGGTTTGTAACCTTTTATTAAATTTTGAAATTCTTGCATGACCTTTTCCAATCCATGACCGGTCATTGTAATTTATTGTCAAACTGTGGTTGTTTCTTACATGTTAGCTTAGCTTACAGCTGTACATGTAGCTTGCTTATTTTATCTTCTTGCTTTTTGTTTCACAAAAACTTAACTGCCATATTCCATGAGCAACACTTTTCCAGGAATTTTATTACCCAGCATACAAATGCCCAACTAATCAATTGTGATCCCGTACACTGGAACAGAACCAAAATCTCTATTCATATAACTTAAGCTTATATTCAGATATAAGTCTTATTTCAACGGTTCTGAGCCATCGAAGGCAACTTCCTTTTAGGAAGTCGAAATTCTGTGATATAAATTGATCCAACAAGAGAAGGTGATTAAGAAAGGCTTACAAAGCAAATGTAACCCCTCGAATAAAAAATAAGTCGAAAATTGATTCCAAAAAGTCTAAAAAAGCACTCTTACCTTCGCCTCCGTCCGCCATTTTGAATACAGCAGAGCGCTCCGAGACAAACTCGACCCCAGGAATTACTCTTTCTCCATAATGTGTCGGGCGTTCTCGGGCGTTAATGATAATCATTATTTCAAAGCGAGGTAACGCGGGCTCTGGGAACGAGATTGCCTCAGGCCTTTCTCGCCTTTCTCCGCTTTTAAATGACGAGACGGAGGTGGGGACGACCGTGGGGACGAGGTTGTTTCAATATACCCATATCGTGCGCGTTCCAACTTCCTCGTTGAAGCAGTGAAGCTGTTGAAAACGAAAATTGTTGCGTTTTGAAAAAGATGACATTATATTGCCTCCTATTTGTACTTCTACATTTCTTTGAAACATCAGGTAAGCATGTTGTTGGTATTATTCGAAGGCAAGCTTTATTGTACGTAAGCTCTTAATGTGAGATTTTTAGCTCACATACGGGTCAGATTTTATTATTGTGCCGATATATATATAAATCTGCGTTGTAAGATTACTTGGCCATACACTAAGAGGTAGGTGCCATTGCGTAGTGATTATTTGTCAAGAAAATGTAACTTGTGGTGATTTTGAACTGTCTGGTGGTGAGGTGTCCATGATATGAAGCATTTAAGGTGTTTCCCTCCAGTTTCCATGCAGCCGCACCGACCATTTTTAAGCGGCCGTTTAACTATTTTTCCTTTATTGAATTAATTTGAAACTTACACAAAATATTGTACTTAGTTTGAAGTTTATAAGATTGTAACAATTTTGAAAATCGGTTTTAAAATTGCGGAGATAAACGAGAAACATTGAAATCGCTTGAGTCTAAATTCCGAGCGATTGCGATGGCATCTAGAAAAATCAAAACTATTACGATGAACTATAGCATATGGCAAACAAAATATCTAAAAATTAGAAACTTTTGTCAAGCCGATTTTGAGTAAATCAGAAAAACATTTCGAACTTGTGATTTTGCATGTATTATGAGCACATCAATAAGTTTCTCAATTAAGCTTATAAAAGTTTAATTTCTCAATCTCAAATTTACGCCAAAATGTGTGTTTAGTGTATGAGATGAAACTATGAAAGTTTGAAAGCGTTTCTCGTTTTAGTTTTGGAGATTCGATTTTCTGTAGGAAACCATAGTTTTTTTGACTGAGTCCTTGATATTGTAGTTTTAGCGCTTTTCTATATATTTCAAAAACCGCGAGATAGATTTTTTAAAAACTTTTATGGTCGTTTCTTTATAGCGGAGGCCTGCGCAGCTCCATACTCATAGAACTATGCCCGTCATTTTTCATGGTCATGGCTAGCGGAATGTTTCGCGGGCGCGCGTGTGCCCTCCGCTGTCGCTCCGTTGCGCAGGACTTGCTCGCGGGCGCGTATGACGTCGCAAAACATGCGCGTACGACGTCATGTTGAAACCAAAGCGAGGCTTTGTTTTTCGCGCGGTTACACGGCTGAATGTCACGTCAGCTAGTAAAACACTTTGATGTTTTGCTGTGAATTTACTAAGCGGAGAAAACCGTTTAAATTAAAGGCGTTATTTCCCTGAATATTTCGCAGTTTGCTACTCAAGACAAGGACACTAATTAAGAGATACTCAGAAGCCGCTTTAGTGGAAAAAGACGAGCTTTCAGGGATAAAATCTTGCTTCGAGGAACTTCGTGTATTACGTTTTTATCAATGCGGGAGATGTTTGTTTTCTACGGATTTCAGAACCAGAAGCGAAGATTTGAATTTCCAAGCAAGCGAGGGACTTAAAGGTAAAACAGATTACAGTTTTCGATGGGAATTTATGTCGATATCAATCTGTGAGTGACTTTTTATTGGTGTTATTGTTAGTTTTGGAGAATTGATTTTAAAACGTGCTTAAATTCAGTTGTATCTATCTCTTGAATTTCATCGAAGAAAGCTTGAACTCGATGAGCTATAATTAAATGGTACGCGTTTTGCTTTTAAACGTAAACTAATGGAGATTTGAATAAATTTTTTCGAAAGAAGATTGTGTTGTCCATTTTTATGTGTGTGTTCATTCATTAGATAGTTTGAAAAGCGATTTTATGTAAATAAAACAAGACTTTGATTTTATAGTACAGTTCTATCTTCACTCGCATCGCCTTATGCAAATATGTTTGTGTATTTTAGCAATTTTTGATTTTCAAATCAGTTTCTCGGGCAATTTTTGACAAACAAAAACTGTATTTTATTCGGAAACTAGTGGTACTAGTTATTCTAGACAGAGAAAAGTTGTTTTTGTGAACTTTTGTACGGTCTATAAAAATGTACTGTGCAGACGGTCGCGTAATACTGTTTTTGAGAATTGCTAAAATTGAAAATAACCCGTTCGTCAATCTTAATTCTTGTGCTTCCAACCTTTCATCTTAGTTAAGTTTCACCTTAGTTAAGCTTGTTCAAAGTGCGACGCTGTTAGGCTTGGGCTATCTATATATATTAATATGAACAACATTGTCACGAAGTTTCATCTTGATTGAAACATTGCAACATGGTCAAATAAAATGATAAAGTTCACCAAAAACAAGATTGAGACTTTGTGCTTTGATTGCACGGTTGAAGGCTCACAAAGATGCTTTAATTAATTAATTCAGGTGAAGCGCAACGCTTTTCTGCGCGACCATCATGTTTTGCGGAGTAACGTTAGGGGCTGTGTTCCACTTTATTTTTATCATTCCCACGAATTTCAGTGGGACGTTTATTTGAAAGTAGGTTTTTTATTCACATTTGACGTGCACTGGACACTCTAGACATTTTGAATTCTAGTGAAAAGAAAGAAGTCATCGCGATTTGCATAATTTTGAACACGCAGAAATGCGTTACACTTCACCTGAATTAATTAAAGCATCTTTGCGACTTGTGTCTTCAGCCGTGCAATCAAAATACAAAGTCTCAATCGTGTTTTAGGTGAACTTTATTATTTTATTTGACCATGTTGCAATGTTTCAATCAAGATGAAACTGGAAGGAAACACCTTAATTTATGTGTTTCATCTTACTTTGGCCACACCGGTTGCCAAGATCGTTTGGAAATTTGGAAGTACAGTTGTATGTTGTGACGTTGTTAATTACATTGTCATTTAGCAAACCAAACTACGAACTTTAAAGCGAAGTTGGCAACTTCGGTGCCAACAAAGCTTTTAATCTTTGAAGTTGTTCTTTGGCTATTTGCGAAGGCAAAACAATTTTTAACTCTGGGTGTTTTTTTTTATCTCGTGAATATGCAAAGCGTTGAATGAGGTATAGTATACAGGGATGGATATGCAAATAAGTCACTCGATGAAACTGGGATGTAAACTTTTTTGTAATTCCACAGTGTATTATGTCATCCAGTTGTCCACAGTCTCGTTTCACATTAGGCATATTCATGTCATGTTTAGATGTTTTGGTCGTTTTAAATCTGTTTACTCTTCAGTTCTTTGACTTGAAACTCAGTATGGAAAATTAAAACTGATCTGTGGACTTCAAATGGATTTCGTAGCATTTAGGGGAAAGTGTTGCTCAGTCTCTGTCATTGCTCACTCACTTGGCCACTGTATTTTGTCATCCAGTTGTCTTGTTTCACACAATGCATATTTATGTCACGCTAAGATGTTTTCATCATTATGAATTGTCAATAAAGTTATTTACTGCAGTGATGCCGCTAAATTTAAAAGTCAAGTTAAGGATTACCAAAGGCTTGAAACTTAATTAGACAACATCAAGAACGCCAAAAATTAACCTTATGTTGTTTCGTATTCACGAGACAACTCTTGGATTTGACCAACGTATAGACATATATATTTTCTTCCATGTCCACTTTAAATAACTTGCAATCTTTGTTTGTGCTGTTGTCTGTTGTTATTTCATGTACTTTTATTAATAGCTAGATTTAGCTTCAGCAAAAAAAAAATTGAGCAATATTGCAACTTCTAAACAAATGTTTTGAAAATTAATAAACGTAAACAAAAATGTTGCAATATTTCACATACAGGAATGTTGTTAGACTGGGAAACATACAGTGCAGCTCAGAAATACACGACCAACGCACACGCAAAACACATGCATGTTTTTCGCGTTAACACATTACAAAAAGCGCGTTTGGAAGTGCGTTTATAAAGCGTGCTTTCGCTTTTGTTATTCATTGCCATAATTTTGTTTTATGTAGCATTGTTTTCCTAAGTTTTCCTGAACAAAAGACATTACTCCTACTGTCAAAGTGCCACTAAAACAAATGCATACTAGCGGCCACCATGAATGGGATTGAATCAAAACAACCGTGGAACTTTCGATTTGCAAGCGAAATTGAATCCAATCGAAACTCACGTACTTGTCCTTAATAAATAGCTATGCACAAGCTATTCTTGCCATTAAAAACGAAAACCTTGGATGAAACAAATGTTAAAAACGTTCGTTGGTGATGACTGAATGAAAATTCAAAATGAAGCAAAATAGCAAACGTTTCTCTTATTACGGTGTCAAGCGCATGTATAAATTTGCATAAAGGTCCTGTGGAAGACATGAAAGTGCCGGCGACGAAACTCCTTACGCGTCGAATATTATACACATTGCTCAATGTCCTCAATCATTCCATGAAAAGTTTTTCATCTGTTTTATCAACAAGAAATTGCAACACTGCAAAAACTAGTGATCGAGTTAAGTATGATTTCAAGTTTATTTTCGCTCCAGGAGTAGTCTAACTGGTGCCAAATTCTGGCGCCAAATGCACATGCACATTATCACGGACTGGCAAAAGTTGTTTGTTTCAGTAATTAACCACTCAAGTTGTTCCTTTCATCAATAAAACTAAAAAACACTGCAGCGTGTTGTCTTTGTGTACTAGATACCCCTTGGGATTACTGTTATTAATACGGATCAAGTTAGACATTTGAAGGGCTGGGTGCATAACCATCTCATGTCGAATGTTAGGCGTTTTTTATTTTTTCTCGCTCAGATTTGCCTCGTGTGAACTACAAATTATTGCAAAACATTGTTCAGAATTTTTTTGGTTGCTTTTCCCGTCGTTTTTGAGAAATAAAGCATGCGAAAGAAGGTAACTGTGTCTCCCGCTGAATCCCGCTTGAGAAAATGAATCCCAAAGTTTACCCAAATTTCTCGATTTTATGCTGATTTTTTCACTCCAGATGGCCAAGTTTGGGCCTGTGCCACTAAATCCCTCTCAAGAAAAAAAAAAGAAAACCGAAAAAAAATCCCGAACCGAAGTTAATTCCCTCAAAATCTCTTCATTTTATTGCCAATAGTCAGCCCCTTAGTTTCGTGCCATCTCCCTTACTCACTCTTACTCACTCTCGATCCTCGGCTGTTGGCTCATAGCTTTTGCCTGCCTTGCCAAATTTCGTCCACCCAGCAAGAACTCACTTCGAGCTGCCCGACCACGCACAGCGCACCTATCTGCCACTGTCGCAAAGCATTTCAAGAAATTCTATGGCAAGACCGAGATGGATCTTCTTGCCGAAAATTATAGCAAAATAATGTAAGTCTGGAAGCACAGGCATTTCAACCACGGCACAGATGGGAAATGGCCCACAACTCACAACACTGCCCCTTTTCTGATCCGAAGTGATTCCAGACTTTCCCATCGGCTCATGTTGTCCACAACGGCTCATTTTCACCTTGAGTGCTCAATAGCTCTTTGGGCCGAGGCGACAAGGACACACACTCAATTCTCTGAGAGGTGCCAGGGACTTAAGGATTTCCGGGCTTCATGATGTCATTCCATCGCTGAGCAGGCCTTAAACATGGCTTAAACTAGCGCTCAACCAATTGTATGCTGTTCAGTCATGTTGTCTCAAGTGGCAAACACATTCGATAATCCCGCCTTACATGACGTTATGTTCGTTTACATCAATCTGCGTTATGATGGCGTCAAATAAAGAACTTGTAGCTTTCATTTCATGCAGTTTTGGAAGGAACTATCAATGGTCGAAATGTACAGTCAAAGCTCTAGGGCCAGAACTCTTCTTTTTTTCAGGTAAAATTTGTCAAATTCCTTAAAGTTAGTGTAAATTCGACAATTCAGCAATGTTTAAGACACCATAACAAGCCAGTGTACGAGAAATCAACAATTTTTAAACAAGCCAGTATACAAGAAAACAACAATGTTCAAGCAAAATGAAAAAAAAAAACACCCAAAAAGTCACTTAGCATAGTGTTATCCTCAGCCTTTCAATTGTATGAATTCTAGCATAGAAGTTTTGTTAGTAAAGCTTAACTGCGAAATATATATATAGCTGAAAACAACCAGTGTGGAAAAATGGCAGTGAAAAGGAGCAGTTGATGTTTGTGTAGAATAATGGTAAAGTTCAATTTTATTTAATTGTATGTTAACCGGCAGGAAAGTGTTTTTTAGTGCCACTGATGAGTAAATGAAATGTTCGTGTTTTACTGTCACTGAGTAAATGAAACTTTTGTCTAGCTACATTATCTCTATGATTATTATTATATTATCAGCCTATAACTAAGCTAATGAAAACAACAGTGCCTCCGCTCGCATTATTTTATCACAGTTAGAATTCTGCAGATGCTGTGATTGGCTAAAAATTGTATTTTATCATGTATAAATTACCATTTCTAGCGAAATGTTTTCAACACAAGTTTTGGGCCTCATCTGCATAAATCACAGGGGCAAAATCTCATCATTTCATTCATCACTGAAATGTATTGGTCAGAATTTAGTATTTTAGAGTAAATGCGAATAAAGCTTCGTTTTCTAGGTCATCATTTTCCAAGTTGTTTTCTGGGTCGTTGCTTTCTAGGTCATCGTTCTAAGGGTTGTAGGTCTTTGTTTTCTAGACACCCCTGTATAAATATAAATATCACACTGTCACAGCTGAACGGTAGATGCAGAGTGGAAAGCACCAGTGGAGTGAGAGTGAGTATGCATGGGTTTCCAAGTTGCAAGCAAGCCTTGTTCTGTTTCTCTACTTTTGAGCGAGTCGTCACCATTATTTTGAAAATACTGCTTTCACAAGCCACAAACTACCAAAATAATAGTAGCCAGTTGGTTTGAGTGGAGTAACCGACTGTGGCAACAATTAAGGGGCTGTAAGGCGTTTTTTTTCTAGGGTGGTCTGGGGGTATGCCCCCCAGAAAATTTTGAAATCTGAAAGCTCTGAAATGCGATTTCCAGCATCCTGGACACCAAATTGAGTATAAAAGATAAAGGAAGATTTCTTACCAACAGCAACATTTTTTTTAATGTAATGAGCTGAAAATGTCAGTTTGTATGCATTTCCTGGAATTTTAAGGTCACTGAATGACAAAATGAAACTGAACAGAATCACAGCAAATAGCAGCACACTGCACATCATGCAAACTTGAATCTATTGAAATGTAGCAACTAAAATCACTTATAATTATTATCAATATAGATTATACAGTAAGCCTTCTTTTATAACTGATTTTGCTCCTTTGAGATTGTACAGATGAAGGAAGTCGAGTCGAGTAGGAGTCGCAACCATTTCCGACCAGAATGGATACTGAATGCGCAATTTATAGGCCCGATCTTTTGATAATTATTTTGAAATTGAGGTAAAAGTGCATTCATGTAAACCTCAAGTTCATCAAGATGAATTTTAATTTAGGTTTGAAAGAATCTTTCTTTAATTACTTCAATTTAGGGAAAAAAGTAGCCGACTTCTCTGAGCGAAGTAGGCGATGCTTTTCATCGGCCGTCGATGCTTATTGAAAGCACTGGATCAGTAGTATTACAAGAAGTACAAATCACTGACCATTAATGAGCGAACAGTCATTTGCGTAATTTTTTTTTTTGGGGGGGGGGGTGCAAAAATGTTTTAAGAAGTGATTATTGATAGAGACAAGGACTTTTCTATGCTCTTGGTATATATTTGACTTAGTGAACGAGTATTTTTAAACTGAAAACAATTTTGCTTAAATTTGTTCACCTTCTAATTATGTTTGTAGACTGCTAGCTGTCTCTTCTCAGTCAATCGAGTAGGTGAACTAATCACATAAACAAGAACTCTATGAGCATAAATTCTTATGCTCTAGAATGCTTACAGTACCGCTCAAAAGTAAGTCGAGACTCGATACTCAAGCCTCGACTCTCAAAGTGTTCGAGGATCGAGTCTCAAGGATCGAGTCGCGAGTCTCGAGAAACAAGGCGTTCTCGAGTATGCAAAAACTGGAAAGGTCTTTGAGGAAACGATTTACGTATTTCTCGAGAAAGAATAGCTGCTCGCACCTAAAGTACAAGTGTTTCACGTTGATCATTATCAAGTAAAAACATTCAACCCATGATATCGTCGATATATATGTTAGCATACTTGATTTTGCCGGGGATTTTTTCTTCGGGTTTGGAAACTTTTAATGCCGATAAGCCTTAACGCTACAATGTAAGAAGCTGTTTTCAAAATCACTGAAAATAAAAGCTCCGTATTTGAGTCGACACGAGTAGCGCCATCGAGTCTCGCCGCAATCGAAGCGCGATGTGTTTGTTTACTTTTCACATCAGACAAGTTGTGTTTATAACTATCATAAATAAATGTAGACCTGCAATCGGCTAATCCATAATTATAAACAGTCTATGAAGAGTCGCTTATACTGATACGTTCATTATTGAACGGCAAAATAATTCTTTCGAACGGCTCGCAGTGAATGGCTGAACAACAGACAGATTGGCAGTAATTCGTAACTACGCCAGCAGTCTGCGAGAAGACAAAGTAATAGTACTAGTCACGCTCGTTTTACCATTTTTTTGAATGGAGCAAGGTTTTGACTTCAAGGCCAGGGAATGATAAACATGACTTCTTTTATAAGACTGCAAAACATTAATTCTTTTTTCGGTGCTCGCTCGCAGAATGTCCCAAGAGCAGTGGTCACGCAAAATTCATGTGTAAAATTCTTTTTGCACTTCATGTTTACTTATTGTTAAAATGAATCTTGAATGAAACTAAAAATTTTAATGGAAATTAAAGACGGTTGGGAAAGTTTGGTAGCAGAAAAAAAATTAAACCCTTTGAAGTTTGTTATAGTTGTCGGTAGAAAAGTGCCTTGCGGTCCCTTGGGAAAAGTGGTAAAAGTGCACCAAATTTGCATATGTCAAAACGGTAATTTTAGGCCTACCAAGTCTCATGCCTTAGGCGTGAGTCTCAAGCCTGCGAGTCCAAAACTCTGATCTCACGCGTACTCACACCTATGGAGCAATTTCTCACGCCTTGTCACGAGCAGTCACGCGTATTTTGCAAAGCATTTTGTTATGTAATATTTAGTCATGTGTTTGCGGTTTTGTTTGTACAGAACATTCTTGATTTCAACTTGATGTACCGGTTCTGATCTATACCATTATCAAATTACTTGAATGTACATATTTCAAACATGTGTAATGTTTAGGATTTGCTTCGATTAAGTAATAAAGAGTTAAAATCAGAGGAGGAACTTCCTCGACTTCAAGCAAAGCGCTCGGCAAATAGAGGAGTAGTAACAAAAATAATCGAGGAATCCGACGCGATTTTGGAAAGCGATGCCGCACTTCATAACGTGAAATTGAGCAACAGACTGACGCGAATGTTAAACGAAAAAATGCAACTTCTCAGCGAGCTCGACGAGACAATATTAGCCGCCAGCAAAGTCGACGAAATAATGAAAGAAGTAGATGCCAAATTCTTTAAAATGAGGATCATGGATGCCATCGCGAACATCGCCGCAAGCACCACGCCCACTGTACTGACATCTTCACAAACGTCTTCGATTCCTCCTGCTCCATCAACATCTTCTACGCACCAAAATTCAACAGTTTCAGCACCTCAACCAGCAGGAACATCTGTTCACCAAGCGAATTCGACCAACAACACTTCGATTCCTCCCGCTTCATCAGGATCTTCTACGCACCACAACGCAGCATTTACAGCACCACAACAGACAAAATCACACCTACCCAAGATCACAAAGTTCAAAGGAGAAGTTACGCAATTCCGAAGTTTCTGGGATAGCTTCGAAAGCACAGTCCACTTGAATCTTGTACTTACGAAAATCAACAAGTTTAATTATTATTTGGTATCCCTGCTCGAAGGAACTGCGTCTCGGGTTATCGCTGGATTGCCAATCACCGAAGAAAATTACGACGCGGCCATTGATATCATCAACAAGCGATTCGGTAAACCGCAACAACTCATATCGGCACACATGATGAACTGTTGAAGATATCTACGTGTTCATCGGACAAACCATATCAACCTCATTACCTTTACGACAGGCTCAGCATCAACATAAGAGGTCCAGAGGCACTCGGTGTGAAAGCGGATCAATACGGCAGTTTACAAATTCCTATCATCATGGCCAAGCTTCCTCCTGAAATCAGAATACACGTCGCTCGAAACACAACGCAAGATGCATGAAACATTGAATCGATACTGAACGCAATTCAGAGCGAAATCAAAGCGCGGGAGATTAGCGAGAAAGTGAAAGCCATGACAAGTACCACAGCCTAAATGACCTCAATTTCAGAATCCAGGGAATTTGCAATTAGGAACCTTTCTAGTTGTGTCTACTGCGTAGGAAAGCACTTTTCGGCTTCGTGCGAAAGTATCACGGACATCATCAATCAGTTTGCCCGGAACTAAACATCAACTCGCCCTGTAACCAAAACAAGCCACCTCCCTCTGCATCACTGGATCAAAGCGTGAAGGATACCTAAGCTATTGGAACCACAACAGCTACAACCACTTCAGAGAATGCAAACCCGAAACGCAGAGTTTTGTTACAGATGGCCACTGCAATCACCACAAATGGAGAAGGAACAAAATCCGCTACAGTCAAATTATTATTCGACAATGGTAGTCAACGGTCATACATTACCGATAGTTTGCATTCGAGGTTGCAGCTGAAGTCTCTACAAACCGAAAAGCTCAATCTGAACACATTTGGTGAGTCTAAGTTCAAGAAGCAGAGCTGTGACGTGGTGAATTTGCAACTTCGAAAGTCGGAATACGATAATCCGATTACAATATCTGCTTTGACGTTCCTGTTATCTGCTCGCCATTACCCGCGAACGTTTCTACGAGTTATGCAGATTTGGATGGTTTGGAATTGGCTGATGAACCATGTAGTTCTGGAAGTTCAATTGAGTTACTGATCAGTTCAGACCACTATTGGAACTTTGTAACGGGGGAGACGAAACGAGGTGAAGAAGGACCTATCGCCGTTAACAGCAAGCTCGGATGGCTATTATCTGGCCCAAGCAATGGAACCCTTGACCGGTGTTACATTACACACTCTCATTTGATTATCGAAGGCCAAAAATCCCTATTTCAACCGAGTCAAGACGACATTCTAGTGAACAGTCTCAAAAGTTTTTGGGAGACTGAATCTATCGGTATCAGCGATTTGAAAGCGGACGGGGATGTAAAAAACGAATCATTTGAAATCGACGTCAAACGAAATGGAGATCGGTACAAAGTCAAGCTGCCTTGTAAAGAAGACAGCCAGCCGTCTTCCAATGGTTATCAATTATGTGAGTTGCGTCTACGATCCTTGCACCACAAGCTCCGCAAAGAATCGTCCCTGTTGTCCGAATACAATACCATCATTCAAGATCAACTAAGATGCATCACAAAGCTATTATCTCCCTCATCTGGCTGTCATCCGGAAAGACCGTGAAACGACGAAAGTAAGAGTTGTTTATGATGGATCTGCAAAAGTTTCCAAGCATGAGAAATCATTGAATGATTGTTTACAAACCGGTCCAAACCACCTCCCGCACGTTTTCAACATGCTGGCTAATTTTCGCAAGAACATTGTTGGTCTTACGGCTGACATCGAGAAAGCTTTTTTGATGGTTGGAATTCAAGATGATCATCGAGATTTCCTTCGATTTTTGTGGTTTGATGACCCAAACTTAGAGAACCCGAAGATTATTCACCTCAAGTTCACACGACTTGTATTCGGGCAGCACCCCTCGCCAGCTATTTCAGGTGCAACAATTCTACACCATCTTAAATTGCACAAACAAAGTGACCCACAAATGGCCGAGCTCCTTGAAAAATCATTCTACGTAGATGATCTGTTAATGGGGCGTGCAACGACGAAAAGGCCTTCGCCATTTGTCAGAGAGCAAAGAAGTTGATGGCTGAAGGCAGTTTTAACCTCAGAAAGTGGAAAACAAACTCACTAGATTTACAGAAAGCAATCACTAAGTCAGAAAGTGTGACAAAATCAATTAGCGCACCAGTAGAAAGTGTCAACAAAGAAATCAACGAATTGGACGACAAATCAAACACTCAGGGTTTCGTGATGTCAGATGTTTCAGATGTCTTCGTGAAAGTTTTAGGAATGAACTGGAACACTCTCAGCGATGAAATTATCTTCAGCTTTTCCGAGTTAAGCAAATACGCAAGTTCACTTCCGTTCACAAAGAGATCGGTTCTCAAAGTTACAGCAAAAATTAACGACGCCATGGGATTTCTGTCACCCATGACAGTGGAAATGAAAATCCTTTTTCAAGAACTGTGCATCGACAAAACAAATTGGGACACTGAACTGAAAGGAGAATCACTTAGGCAATGGAAATCGATTCTTCAAGAATTGAACCTCATCGATTGCTATCGCATCCCTTGTTGTTGTTTCGCGCATCAACCCATGGATATACAATTACACGGCCTTAGCGATGCGTCCGAACGTGGAGTTATCAATGCAAGACTGCTTACTTACGTTTACGATGACCAAGACTCAGTTTCTTATCCTTTAACCTCATCCGACTTAATTTATGGCCGATGTATTACAATGAGTCCTAACAGTCGGCATCATGAGACCATGAGCAACTACAATTCTTTGACAAAGAGATTAAAGCATCATCAGCATTTGCTAGGACAGTTTAACCGTCGCTGGAGGAATGAATACTTAACTAGCTTACGTGAACAACCTGCAAAAGGTTGAAGTGCTAATGATCTCAATGCGAAATTCATAGTTGGTGATGTTGTTATTCTCAAGAACAATTCTGTCCCACGAGCATTTTGGAAGCTAGCCAAAGTGGAGGAATTGCTACCTGGACGGGACAGAATTGTACGCGCAGTTATTGTTACTGTACCACGTGGAACAAGTTCGAATTCTAATCAATGTTTGAGAAGACCTATTCAGCTTCTCATCCCAATATTGAAGTAAAGCCGTAAACTGGATCAAGTTTGAACATTTTCGAAAACTGTGATTGTTTGACAATGTAAATAATGCGCTGAATTTGAAAACTGAACTTTGCAAGGACAAATATGTTTTATATCATTTCGTGTTGATTCACTAAAGTGAACAACAAGGGGGAGTGTCACGAACAGTCAAACGTATTTTGCAAAGCGTTTTGTTATGTGATATTTAGTCATATGTTTGCGGTTTTTTTAATTTGTTTGTACAGAACATTCTTGATTTCAGCTTGATTTACCGGTTCTATACCATTATCAAATTACTTGATTGTATATATTTCAAACACGTGTAATGTTTAGGATTCGCTTCGATTAAGTAATAGAGTTAAAATCGATAAAACAAATGGATCTATTGTGAGTTTATAAAACGCCTGACTTACAGATTTGAGCTATCTGCCTCAACTGATCGCGTGAGCCAATTTAAAATATAGCTATGTTGTTCATGAAAATATGGCACTCTTTTGTAGGTTTTTATCGTTCTGAACATTACAATTGAAGGGCCGAGAGCATAACCAGCCTATGTGACTTTTTTTATTTTTCTCGCTCAGATTTGCCTCATTTTATCGTACTACGAATAATATCATAAACTCTTGTTGAATTTGCACTAACCCTAATGAATTTGACTAATTTCACCTGAAAAAAGCAGAGTTCTGGCCCTCCAGTGCTTTGACTGTACATTCAGAGCGCAATTGCGAAGCCATTTTAAAGCAGTTTGTCCGTGAGAATACGCGACTGCAATACTTCTGACCAGTGCCAACAACCTGAATGAAAGTACTGTTATTTATGCACGCCTGGCTCGCTTATCTATCCTGAACTTACTACGGCAACACATCGCCTCTGTAGCATGTGTGTAAGCCAACGTGTATGAGGCCCGTCCGGTGATTGAAAGACATCATTAAGTCTGGAAATCCTTAAGTCTCTAGCACCTCTCAAAGAAACGAGTCATGTTTCTTGTCCTTCCTTGTGTCTGATGTGCCATTCAGCGCTCGAGGTGAAAAACAGACCTTGTTAGGCAAGACGAGCCGGCGGGAAAGTCTGGAATCACTTTGGATCAGAAAAGGGGCAGCGTTAAGAGTTGTGGGCCATTTCCTATCCCGTGCCGTGGTCAAAATGCCTGATATCCGAAGTGGTTTGAGACATATTATTTTGCAATAATTTTCGGGCGGGAACTCCATTTTGCGACAGTGGCAGATGGGTCCGCTGTGCGTGGTCGGGCACTTGAAATACAGCTTTGGTAGCTCGAAGTGAGTTCTTGCTGACCGGCCAAAAGATGTTTTGCATTTGGATCAAGTCATTAATGCAACATTAAAATTGATCTAAAAGGATTTTCAAATTGAGATACGCGTTTTGATGCGTATGTACCTTTAAATCATAAAACTTAGTCTGCGATGAGCATGTGTTCCTCGGTGGTCTAGTGGTTTGGCTCCGGGATCTGCGCTCGGACGGCTCCAGGTTCGATTCACGCTCAGCATCCTTTTTTTTTTTTTCGAACTGGACATTATGAAAGTGATTTACTTTAAATTTTTTTTTTGCGTTCGTCAAAAATCCTAACGTTTAATTTAAAAAAAAATATTGAACCGTGTCATTGTGAAAACAGAAGCTTACCGCAATATTGCGTTACAATAGGAGCCTTTTGGATTTTTTGTGTGTACGGAATTTCTTGAAAACGACTGAAAAAAACAACAGAAAGAAATTCTGAACAATGTTTTGCAACTAATTTGTAGTTCACATGCCAAAAATGGGCAAATCTGAGCAAGAAAAAAGAAAAAATTAATAAAAAGTCACATAGGCTGGTTATGCTCTCGGCCCTTCAATTACAGAGGTCTGAGGTCCATAGAAACTTCCGAATTCTTCGGAACATTTTCTGAAATCTTCTGAATAGATCAGTTTCTCTTCGGATTTGGTCGGGTCGTCTTCGGTAATCCTGGCACTACTACGAAAAAATTCTCACGCCTATCACTCGGAAAAAGTTGGCAGATATATAATTTGAAACCTGAAAACACGCTGGCACAAGTGAAAGTCACAAGTATTTATATAAACAGACTATGCTCTTCTACAGATTGTTTCCAAAGCTCGATCGAGTGTACTGCGGCCCGTTTGTGCAATTAATTTCTCAAGAGATCAGTCAAGCGACACGCTCATTAAATTTCTCGACTTGAGACTCGATACTCATACTCAAGACTCGATACTCGATACTCTAAACTTTCGAGTATCGAGTCTCGTGTCTCGAGTGACTGTCAACTTACTTTTGAGCAGTACTGTATGTTGATAGTGAGGAGCACGGGGGTATTGGGGAGGAGGGGTTGTGTAGTGGTGAGAGCACTCGCCTCCCACCAATGTGGCCCGGGTTCAATTCCCGGCCCAGGTGTCATATGTCGGTTGAGTTTCCTACCTCCACAAAAACCAACATTTCCAAATTCCTATTCAATCCAGAATTTGAGGGCCACAGGTTTGTCAGTCTCTCAAGAGACTGTTTAGTGTTACCCTCATTAAACAAAGTTGATTGATTGATTTTAATTATTATTTAAAGGAGGCTTTAAACAATGTTTCTTATGAAATTACATAATAGGTGTA
Source organism: Cladopsammia gracilis (assembly GCA_022457155.1). Classification (NCBI taxonomy): domain Eukaryota; kingdom Metazoa; phylum Cnidaria; class Anthozoa; order Scleractinia; family Dendrophylliidae; genus Cladopsammia; species Cladopsammia gracilis. The sequence goes on along the minus strand of JAJGOT010000173.1, from coordinate 1,576 downwards.
CTTAGGAGTCATCATAGTATTTGATTTGTGGTTTCACTGGTGCAGCGTTTAGTAATAAAATACATGTTTTTATCCGATTATGTAGAAAGTCCTGTGGAGGTCAACTTAATATTGATTTTTAGAGGTCGAATTTCATGCAAAATATCAAGACAGTGAGAAAATTGGGTCATTTTTCCCGCGAGTGCATCAATGGATCTTTTTGACATTCCACAACACGACTTCAACTGCCTAAATCAAGCCATTTGAGATACTGGTTCCTTTTAAATTTGAATATAAATTATGCCACATTTCTGGGTTGGTACAAAACGTGGACCCCCCCTTCTGGACCCCCCTTTTGGACCCCATCTGGACCCCCTTTTTTTCTTCCGGGAAATGGCCAAATGACAGTTTTGAATTAAAAAAAGTATTAAAATTGAAATGAACAGAAGATAAATTAAAACAATTGGCGACTGGAATAGGAACTGAAGAGCGCTATAAAAAATTACAACAGATTTCCCACCTTTATGATTGCACCATGAGCTCTTTACAAAAATGTAATTACCGCTGACCAATTCTTACCTGGCTGTTAAAATGGAGGTGAGTGTTTTTCAGGTTTTTTTATTATGGCTCCTGTTGATGTAGAATCTGGTATTTTCGGAGACCATCGTTATTTGTATTTGTAGTTACCAAGTGGGCGAATGCTCCTGAACCAAGCTAAAACACGTGAGACAGAGAAGAAAATATGGCTTTTGCAAGCAGCTGCAGACTTTCTTTTTACGGTATGTCATTATTATTTAACAATGGTCTCCGAAAATACCAGATTCTACATCAAATAATAAAGAAACGTGAAAAACACTCACCTCCATTTTAACAGCCAGGTAAGAATTGATCAGCGGTGGTTATGTAAAGAGTTGATGGTGCAATCGTAAAGGCGGGAAATATGTTGTAATTTTTTATAGCGCTCTTCAGTTCCTTTTCCAGTTGCCCAGTTGTTTTTATCTTCTATTAACTTCAAGTTTAATATAATTTTTTTTACATTTTTTCCTACTTCGCACACATGTTTTAATTCAAAACTGTCATTTGACCATTTCCTGGAAGAAAAAGAGGGGGTTCAGATGGGGGTCCAGATGGGGGTCCAGAAGGGGGTCCAGATGGGGGTCCAGATGGGGGTCCAGATGGGGGTCCAGAAAGGGGTACAGATAAGGGTCCAGGTGGGGTCCAGATGGGGTCTAGATTGGTTCCAAATGGGGGGTCCAGAATGGGAGGTCCACGTTTTATACCGACCCCACAGTTCTACCGTTGTTTAACTGGCAGCATAAAAAATGCTGGACTTTCTCATCAAAGAGTTTTCAAGGTCAGTGTCAGTTGGCGTTAGTAGTTATGGGTGTCTACCTAGGAAATGGTCAAATTTCCCTAACCACGCCCAATAGGAGATTTTGACTAGAATTTTGTTTTTCAATTTTTTTTTCAAATTTTTTTGAATTTTTTTTTGGAATTTTGTTTCAATTTTTGAGTAATATAGGTGATTTTGAGTATCGAATTTTTTCAAAAAAATTTTTGATTTTTTTTCAATTTTTTTGGGGAATAGTCAAATTTC